>CAUYRT010036897.1:0-17443 GCA_963574885.1 Lepilemur ruficaudatus | reverse complement strand
GGCACTCCAGCCTGGGCAATGGAGTGAGACTCTGTCTCAAAAAAAAGAAAATACAAAAATGAATATGGAAAATGGCTACCCCTAAAGAGGTGTTCAAGTCTCAGCAGAGAACAATACATGCTTTGGCACGTGAAGCTCCCTCTGCCTGGAATGCCGTTTCCCACCCAAGACATCTTGCTAATTCCCACTGCCCCCAAGACTCAATCCAAACCTCACTTTCTCTGAGGAACCGGCCCTGGCCCGCCTGCACTGAGCAATCACTGTTGACTAGTTAGTTATCCCCTTCCTGAGCTAGTCTATATGCACACAAGCATATATGCATGTGTAGCCATTTCTGGCTTGTTTTTCATAACACAAATAGCACCCCTTTCCAATAGAGGAAACAAAAACAGCGAAACACCAGGAGACTTCTATAAAGTCAACGGCAAAGCCAGATTTAAAACCCTGACCTCTCCTTAAATGATGATAGTGTTCTTTATGCACATTCCAATTCATTCATACAGCAAATACTGAGCGCTCTGCAAAGTACTGGGGATACAAAGGACAAGATGGGGAGCATGACATTTCACCTACTAGGTACAGTCCAACACAACAAGGACTAGACCGAGGGCAAGGCAGGATGCTGTGGGTCCTGCTGGACTTGATGGCTATCAGAAAATGCAGCATAAAAGATGGTTTTGTCAAAATGCTGTATCAGTTATCTATTGCTGTCTAACAAATTGCCCCAAAACTTAGCAGCTTAAGATAACCACCATTATCTCACCGAGTTTCTAAGGGTAAGGAATCTAGAAGCAACTCCGTTGCATGGTTCTGGCTGAGGGTTTCTCATGCAGTCACAGTCCAGCTGCAGTCATCTGAAGGCTTTACTGGGGCTGCAGGATCTGCCTCCAAGATGGCGCACTCGCCCGGCCGCCAGCAGGTGGCCTTAGTCCCCCACCACATGGGCCTTTTCAAAGGCTGCCTGAGTGCCCTCACAACACGGTAGCTGGCTTGCCCCGCAGCAAAAGATCCAAGAGAAAGCAAGAAGGGAGCTGCAGTGACTTTTATGAACTAGCAATGGAAGACCCACCCCACCATTTCCATAATATCCTATTGGTGACACAGATCAGCCTCTTCAACAAGGGAAGGGACAACCACGGAGCAAGAGTCCCAGGAAGCATAGCTCCTTGGGGACCAACTTAGAGCCTGGCTACCCTGAATGCCTTAAGTACCCTGATTTACTTTGCCATTATAGATATTCTTATTTCTTTAGTGCTTCTTATCCAATGGATTTAGAGCTTATGACATGCTCCATTTTCTGCTTAAAGTGATCAAATAATAATGCCAAAATTTTCCAATGAGTAAAAATCTACTTAATGATCTTGGCAAGTCTTTAGAAAAATAACCATCAGGCAGAGTTTAGAGGGTCAGAGAGAGTATAATACAGATTGAATAGGATTTCCAATAATAAAATTAAAGCTTTTTTCCTTTCAGATGTTAAGGATTCAACTGTTCGCAATATTACGGTGGCTATGATTGTCCTTGGCTATTTAAAGTAACCCCTCTCAGTGCACTGCCCAGTTCTTGAGATCTGACCATATCCACATCTGGAAATGCATCTGGTTTGGGGACTCAATGACTGGCCACAGCTGCTCCCTCACTCACACTCCTAGACTCTGGGCCATGTCCATGGATAGTTCAGAGATGTCAGAGCCATGCCACTTGGGAGGACAGGAAAGCACCCCATTAGATTATTTATTCTTGTTCTATAAACGTTTAAAGGTGTTTCCAGCACTGACCCATTATAACAGCCTTATCAGACAAGAAACAAATGAAAACTTACCTCCTACAAACTTTCACCACCAACATACCAAACTTTTCCTTCATCCACAAGCCCCATCAACTCTCATCCACCTGCTCACAGGCACATTTTACAAATTCAGACAACTGGCACTAAGCAAAGAGCAAAACCTCACAAAGAAAATGGGGCCCTACGTGATCCAACCCCCTGCCCTTCCTCCACAGGAATCAGCAGAGAGAGGGACAGGCAATCATCCCATTAAAAACAGAAACAGATTACTGAAGAGACCTCAGAGAGCCTGTGCCTCCACCTTAAGTGGCAGCATGAGCAAACCATCCCAGGACATGTCATCTCACCAGTAAAGCCAGAGCAGGCTCGTTTTCACAGAAGGAATCTGCCAGCGTCACTCCCTCACATGTAGTCTCTCGTTCTATCTCTGAAAGTCTTCAACGATTTCCGTTGCTCTTGGGGGGAAAAGAGCAGAATCCTCGAGAGGCTCCCTCAGGCTGCACGAGCCTCCCCACCTGCCTCTACTTCACCTCACAGCACAGTGGCCATCGCCCTCCACAGCCCAGCCACACTGGCCATCATTCCGCACCATGGACAGACCATGCTCCCTCCTGCCACAAGCCCTTTGCACGTGCTGCTTCCTCTGCTTGGACCATTCTGTGGGTTTGGGTTTTTTTAATCTAGTTAATTCCTATTCATCCTTCATAACTCCATCCTCCTCTTCCTCAAGGAAGCTTTCCTCCCCTCCCTCCTCCCCTCCCTCCCTCACCTTCAAAGCACTTACCACAACCAAACTACACATTTACACATGTGATTATCTGAATAACGTCTGTCTCACCCCTTTTGTCCATTTTATTCCTCCAACTCAGCACAGCGCCAGGCATAAATGCAAATGGAAGGCTCCATAGATATTTGCCTAATTAATTAACGACTATGAATGAACTATTAAGTGGAGATTCCAAACAGTGTACCAACAATCCATTCCCAAGAGTTAGAAAATGATGCTGACTGTTGAACATCAAATCTGCTCAGTGGTTTAAGCCTATTCCCCTCATCGCTCGTCATCACAGGTGGGAAGACACAAGCAAGGGCTCTCCCCACTCCACCCTGCGAGTAGGGCCCATGTGAGGCAAGGCACAGACAGCAGAACTCGACGACGGAGCTGATCTGTGAGCTTTACGTTCCCCACCTCCCAGTTAAGTCTCAACACTTTCTCTTTGCACTGCAGGTGAATCTGCTGGGATTTTCTGGGTCATCTGGGTGCTCTGGGGGTCCTGGAAGCCCTGCCTTCAGCCCCCCATTGGAACTGCTGGAGAATGCCAGCTGCTTAAACAGCATCATGAGGCTTCAAGGTAGGGTCACTAAAAATTACCCAATTTTTCCCTGTGTGAGGAAAATTCCCAATGGAATTCTTCATAGCCCTTCTTCTTGCACTGTGTGGCTAATGCCAAAAATCCTCTCCACCAAACAACAGTGGCCAAGTCTACTTACCAAAGTCCTAACAGGAGACTTGGAAGGAGAGGTCCTCCTGTCATCCTAGCCAGGAAAGGCGGAGGCCCCTTCATAAATATTTTATTAGCTCCTATGCTCTAGAAATCTTAACTGTAACTAGAAACAAATTGATTTTTTTTAAATAAGTGAAATATATTTTAACTCATCCAATATTCTCTCATTGTCTTGCATTTAGATAATTTAAACTTTCTAGCAACTCTATTAACCCTGAGATTTATCGAAAACAGTTAGGTACAAAGACGGCAGGTTCAAGGTGTGCCAGTGGCCCAAAACTCTTGGAGAGGTTCTTGGAAAAGGACGATTCTTCTTCAGTTCTAACTCTTAAGTGCTTGGTACATAAAAGGTACTTAAGGTGTCAAATTACAGAACCAATATGGTATTTCGTACCTGAATTTTAGCACGGAAAGCAATAAGCCTGTCCAGATCTCCTACCTGCATGTACCTCAGCCACAGCACCTATAATTTGTCATTTCATTTGCGCACCTTTCTGCCCACAAGACCATAAGAGATCACTGAAGCTAGAGACCACTGCTTGCCTGCCTTTATGTTCTTGGTGACTAGCACTGTGCGGGCACATAAAACACACTCAGGCATTTGATGACAAATGAATCAGCACATCCGGGACACTCTTACTCTGTCTTCAAGGACCCACAGCAAGTGACCGTGGGCAGCTCAGTTAAAATGCCAGGAGAGACAGGCAGGGATGCTCTGTTTACTGTTCACAGAGTCCCCCTAAGAAGGGACTTATCTGTCACCTGCCCCCTGGGGTTTTCTCACGGCAGGCATGGACTCTCAGGACACAGGAGGTGTCTCGGATCAGAGCCACAGCACGGGCACCAGGGCCGTGAGGGAGGGTTCAAACAGACATCCCGGGACACCACGCCAGGCCTCTCATTTCTGTACTGTTTAATCAACTCAGAATTCAGAAGAGCACTGCAAGTATTAAAGAGCCATTTCTGGGGGAAGAAGAGAGAGAGAGAGAAATAAAAGAGATTTTTTTTTTTAACCTTAAATCTTACCCATTTTACTTTTGCCTACAGAAAGTTCCGTGTCATGGCACATTTGAGACTATGGGAAAGATATTTTGCTTTTCCTGGGCACCTGACTGCAATACCCGCTGCTTCCCTCACATACACTAGCTGGCATGCAGGGTAAGTTGATTAGTCGAAGTTAAAATGCTGAGGAAATGAGAAATTTTTACAGTTTTCTTGGCTAACCTGGCTCCCTTGGAGAAGACAGAAATGAGATTTTACACCGAATTAGCCATGTCTTCAGGGAGGCAATTCCACTGATCCTGAGATTAGCACTGGTTTTACCAGCTGACCCTCTGCTGACCTTACAATTTGAAAAAACCCATCCAGAAATTGGTGGAAAAGAGGGAAGGAATAAATCTAGAAGCACGTTTTCCCTTCTTCAGGACTGAGTGACGTTTCCAAAGTATTGGGTGATAAACACACATACAGCCAAAATTGGAGGGCAGTGTTGGAGGGGGGAAAAAACGTTTCAACATTATTGAATGTGCATAAAATTCCTGTAGGGGTTATAGAATATAAAATGTGGGCAGAAAGAATTTATAATACAGAGACTCAGTATATATCATGCAAAAATAATCTGCTTTTAGAGATTCCTAAAATATATTGTTAATTAAGCCAAATTAAGTGTTCTTCCTCTGGTTCTTCTGTCACTGGACTTTGCTGCTTCTCTTCATGTCTCTGTGTCCTTGTCCCCCCTTCCTCTTCTGGTCCTCAGCCCCTTTTTGGCTCACCTTCCGCTTCCCCCATGACCACCAGATGGACAGGGCAGCCCTGCCTGTCCCTAACTGTGTCCTCAAGATGAACTCACTAGCTTTCCCTCGCCCCCCCTTTCCAGACACCTAGAGGCAACACCTCCTGCACTCACTACTTTTTTTTTTTTTTGAGACAGAGTCTCACTCTGTTGTCCCGGCTGTAGAGTGCCGTGGCGTCAGCCTAGCTCACAGCAACCTCAAACTCCTGGGCTCAAGCAATCCTACTGCCTCAGCCTCCCGAGTAGCTGGGACTACAGGCATGCGCCACCATGCCTGGCTAATTTTTTCTAAGTATTTTTAGTTGGCCAATTAATTTGTTTCTATTTTTAGTAGAGACGGAGGTCTCACTCTTGCTCAGGCTAGTTTCAAACTCCTGACCTTGAGCGATCCTCCCGCCTCGGCCTCCCAGAGTGCTAGGATTACAGGCATGAGCCACCGCACCCGGCCTATCCTCCTCACTACTTACTTCCAACCAGGACCCAGCCTCAGGCCTCTGCCGTCTCCAGGTTGCGCCACCACAAAGTGATGTCTCTGTTAGGTTCCTGATAAAAATTGCCCCCTCACGGATTGCCAAGCACAATCTCACTGCACCCCACCTTTTCTATCTTAACTCTTCTTGTGTTGTTCTTTAAAACACACACACTCACACACACACATACAAACACAAAACTTTTTACTGTAGAAGACTTCAAACTTTTGTAAAAGATGGTACAATTAACTCTGACTACCCATCACGCAGCTTTAGCACTTGGCAGCACACGGCTGATCTTGTTTCATCCATACCGCACTCACCTTCCCTACTACCACAACCAAAATGGGTTGTTTTAAAGCAAATTCCAGACAGCCTACATTTCATCCATAAACACTCCAGTAGGTCTCTTTAAAAGACAAAGACTCTTAACAGTAACACTATTATCACCCCTAAAATATTGTTTAAATAATTTCTTAATATTGTTAATACAGAGAGTGTTAAGATAGTCCCAATGACTTCAGACATTTTTTGTTTTTCACAGCTGGTTTGTTTGAAATGGGATCCAAACCCAGTCCATGCATTGGGTCTGGGCCCCTGATCCTTTAGCGTCTTTTACTCTGCAGACATCTTACCCTCTCCTTCTCCACGAGACCTAGCCCAGACGTTTCACCTTCCCATCTCCAAGGCGTTGCTCATGCTGCACTCAATACCCAAATGCCCTCAGCCCCCGTACCCAAACACTGCTCCGAGTCCAACTCAAGTACTGCCCCCTGCACGAAATCTTTCCTGTCACCAGCCCTCCTCCCAGGCACAGCCATGAGCTCTCCTGGAGCACTTGACCCATCCCTCATTTGGGGCGTTTACTCTTTCCTATCATCTGCTTGAGAGCTACTCATCTCCCCTTCAATTTCCTGGGAGGGCAGACTCTATCTGATTTATCTTTATAGCCTTCATAGAACCTAGCACAATACCCTGCACTTGGCAACTGCTCAGTAAATCAATTTGTAAGTGCTATATTTAAAAATAATACAAACAGACTGGTGCAGTGGCTCATGCCTATAATCCCAGCACTCTGGGAGGCCGAGGTAGGAGGATCGCTTTAGCCCAGGAGATCAAGACCAGCCTGAGCAATATAGCAAGACCCTGTTTCTACAAAAAATAAGAAAAATTAGCCAGGTGTGGTGGCATGCACCTGTAGATGCACCTGTAGACCCAGCTACTTGGGAGGCTGAGGTGAGGACTGCTTGAGAGTAGGATTCAAGGCTGCCGTGAGCTACAATCACACCAATGCACTCCAGCCTGGGCGACAGAGTGAGACTCTGTCAAAAATACTACTACTACTGCTACTAATAATAATAACAACAACACTATAAGCAGAGAAGTCAAGGATGGTGAGTATCTCACATGTCTCCATCCTCCCTCTTCTCCCTCATCCATTCCCTTAAGAGATATTTATTGCCTAACGGCTGTATGTTGAGCACTCTGAAAGTGCCTAATGGCCCCAAAATCACATCACCTAGCACAAAAATAAAAGTGGCTTTCACCATCATCAAAATGCCCATAACTTTTAGAGGCAAAATTAGTCCTTCCAAGATCAACATTTACATTATGATATTGCTCCTAACAGACAATATTTGTTCATTTTCATAGGAAATAATTTTAATTTATAAATGAGAAGCCAAAACAGTCTAATGTCTGGTCTTGGGACGGTCAGGGACTGTAAGGGCATCTCCCCTTTGTGTATCATTCCTCTAATCCACAAACATTCACTGAACATCTATTAAATACCAAGCACAATGGGATGCCAAGTGGAAAATGAGGACAGTCCCCAGCACAACAGGGAAGATAAAACCGAGAACAAAATTTCCAACAACACCAGGTCTCTGGAAACTGTAAGGTCCGAGAAGCAACCGGGGAAATTCTTGGAGGAGCTGGAATTTGAGCTGACCCCACTCGCTAAGAAATCTTAAGAAACTACACTGTCTGTGCTTCTCTCTTGCATGGGAGTGGAAGACAGGAAGGGTTAGGGTTGAAAAAAGAAGGAAACAGCTGTGCACAGTCTTCATTGCACTCACATCCCCATTAAGCATGGATTTCCTCTAATGGGTTCCAGCCACAGCCACAAACCCAAACAGAAAGAGGACATTTCCTTTTCAAAACTAGAAAAAGTAGAAAAGGACAAATAAAAGAGAAAAAAACATGTTATAAAATAAGGTGCCAAAGTACTTAACCATCCTTTAAAAGAATGTTTGATTGATAGAATCCCTTTCCTAACAGACCACGAAGAGCTATTCCCTATAAGAAGGGAATTTAAATAGTTCACATCATAACCCACCCACCACTGCTCTGCGAGGTACAGTTCGTTCTGCTGAGTGAGGGAAACCCGCATTGCTCAGGCATTCGTGAATTCTTGTCCATTTGAGCAATCAATCTGGTCCTAAGAAGTTGTGGCTGTTTGAAATGTACAGAAACACTATTGCAGAGTATCTGTTTGGAATACCTGTATCATGTCATTAATAAAATTTGACAGCTTTCACCAAATGTTCTAGTAATTTAAAACTGTTAGTGCTCGAGCTCAGGCCAGGATGGACTGCTAGTTATTTGACAATGATAAAATAGCACTGTAGCGGTCTTTGGCCCCGGGGCAGTGGCAAAAATAAGAGAAGCTTATGAGAGGAGGTTGTTGGGCTGTCTCCTTAGACCGATCAAGGAAATGAACTTTTAATGCGATACAATTCCTTAAAGAAACATCAACTTTTAGTCACAGTGGTAGGTGAGTCCTTCTCCTGGGGCAGGAAAAAGATAAATGCTGGTACACTAATTTCAGAAACACTCCATGCCAGATTAAAAAATTGTATTTAATTCACTCTCCCCCAAATATTTAATACAGATAATCTTAAATTAATTAATCTTAAATAATGTAACAAAAATTCTGTCTATTAAATTGACACTTTTTTTCCATAAAATACAATGCTATCACATTTGTTCAACAGCCACCTTCAGAAACAAAAGCTAACGAGGTGTGAAAACACAATTATGATCCTTTTTAAGAAAATACAGAGAAACTCAAAAGCAAGGCACAGAAATACAAAGAATAGCAGAGTTCCCTACAAGATTTCCCACATTACCACTGGAGAAAATCCAACAGGAAACACACAGCAGGGACGAAAAACCCAGTTAGGAGGGGGGACTTGTCCTCAACTGACTTTCACTCACCGGACACTGCACAGATGTGACTCTGTGCCAGGCATGGGCTGAGCTCAAGGGGCTAAGATCACAGACTGTTGACCTGCAGATGGGTTATGTTTTGTCTGATTTTTTTTTTTTTAATTTGAAGCAAGTTTAACTTAAAAGTTGGGAGATCTCACAGAAACATCTAGGTGTTGGCTTCTCTTGAAAAATGGAAAGATCTAGCACCATGGGCCCAGTATTCCCTCATTGGTCACTTTCAGCTGGAGCAGAGAAGCCACTGACCCCAAGAGCAAAGGGCATGCTCTCCAGCTTGTCACAGTCCCCACCATACCCTACTGTCACCCTGTCAGCCAACACCACATTCAGGGCTTCTTGGATTTTCAGTCCCTGCCTGTCCTCGGAGGTACCTGAGTTTGTCATTGCCACTCTAGGAAAAGAAAAGGGATAAAAATGCTCCCTGGGCTTAAGAAGCACAGAGTCTAATGGAGGAGGCAGGTGTGAAGATAAATGACAACAGGCTTATGGCCATACCACCCTGAACGCGCCCAATCTCGTCTGATCTCGGAAGCTAAGCAGGGTCGGGCCTGGTTAGTACTTGGATGGGAGACCGCCTGGGAATGACAACAGGCTATGGTGCAAACTACAGCACAGGGATGGCCAGGGTTCAACAGAAACCCTAAGGAAGGTGGAAGTAACTCCACCAACAGGAATGGAGGCATCTAGGGCACATTTACAGGCGGGAGGACATTCGGGGACGATCCTGAAGGAGGAGGAGAGGTTGGTCAGGTGGAAGTGTGGGAGCAAGTCATGCAACATGTGCAAAGAAGTGGGAGGTTGAAAGGAACGTGGAGTTTTCTGGAGACAGGGCTGCGCAGAGAAGGGCCTTCTACTCTCTACCTTGTAAACAATTTTGAACTTCAACCTGGGTTAACAGGGAGCCAAGCGAGTTATTTAAGCAGAAGCTGACGTGATCGGATTTGTTTTTTTTAGGGAAAGATGCTGGCAGCATTGTAGCACACGACCTGGAGCAAAGAGCCCTCGCTGCTCATACCCCAGGGGATTCTAAGATGCACCCCTTTGTGTCAGCTTCCTAGTGCCCAGAGCCCCACCTTCTCTGCAGTGGTTCACGTTTTGACTAACCCATCTACTATTTCTTTCTTAGACTGATGTTATCGATGCAGTTCTTTCTTGAATTGGCATAATGAAAACACAACACAGACCTTCAACAGAGGCAGAATGCAGTACCCCAAGTCTCTACTGATGATCTGAATTCCACACAACAAAGACATCCTCTCTCACCTTCCTTTCCCCATTTACATGTCTCTGACTGTTGAGAACCTAGAAGCTTCCAATAAAACATCTTCCATTCCATGTGTGGTATGAGTTTGGTTTTCATTACAGACAAATCGATACACACATACATGCCCAAACACTGTTCTCAACTCCCCTTAATGGAGCCACCCAGAATATACCGTGTTACCTTGAACTTCAAGGCAAGCTCTGAGGGTGATAAGGAAGTAATGAGAACAAAGGAGAACCCTTTCACACAGAGCCTGTTGGCATGAGCCTGATGAAGCAGCAGCCATAGAGGCCAACGGCAAGGACACTGGGCTGTTGCACAGAAACGAAATGAGATGCAAAAAAACGGGCCTGTCCCCTCAGAGCAATAAAAATCAAATCGGTTTCGCTTTTCTCTCTCAAATTCAATCAGATCCATAAAAGCTAAGATAGGCAAATCGACAAGAGGCTTTTTTAAACCGTCTCAAAGTTATAATAACCCCAAACAGACTATTTCCCAGACTTTTTATTGTTGTAACAAACAAACCCATCTTTCACTCCTTGTCATTTGCAATTACTGTGCCATAATTGAAAATCCGTGAATCACCACGGGGCTCAGGGGAGAGGGCCTACTACCTCGGAGCTGTCGCTGTGATCATCGCAGAATAAACAAACAATACCAAGAGGTTTTTTTTCATCATTTTTTACCTACAGATTGAAGAGACTCTGAAAATTTTATACTCTGTAATTCCCCTCTCTCCCTAAAGATGGCATGATATTTCAAAGCATTTTCCCCTTCGAAATACTATTTTTCTCTTCTTCAATAGCAAACAGGAGGCCTGCACCAAAAGGCTTCAACATAATTTTCGAATCTATTTGTAGGAGCCAAGAATTCAATTAAGAGTAAAATTATCTCATTAAGGTTTGGGCAATTCAGCCAATTAACCCTCTTGTAACTCTGCTGAAAAAAAGAACTCAAATTGTCTAACAAAAGGCTGCACAAAATCAAAAGGAACGGGCTAGGGCAGGGGTAAAGGGTTCCAGAAATCTGCATCCGCTCTGCAACTCCGCCCATCAGCAAAGTCACACAATGCCCTACGCCTGTGACCTTTAGGAATGCCTAGGAGAGCGCAGCTCCGCTCTGCAAGGGGCGGCAGAACTTCAAGAATTCGTTTGAGGGCCTCTGAATCTCCCCTCCTGCCATAGGATTTAACCAATGTGCTTAACTACGTTTAGGTTCCCAGACTTTCAAAGTCAACAGCAGAACCAATCGGCTCATTCTCTGTTAACAAGCTCTGTTTCCAAGATTGGATGAAAGCGAGTTTCACTCTGTGACTAAAGGGAAGGAAGACACCCTGCGTCGGTGTGGGAGAGGTGGTCCTACCCTCCCGCCCGTTCCCGGCCAGACTCTCTCGCCACGTCCGTGCATGCTCACCTTGGTGGCTTCCTCCACGCTCTCCCTCAGGGCCTGCAGCTCGGCGTCGTACTGCTCCTTCAGCTTGTCCATCTCCCGGTCGTGGCTGGACACCTCTTCTTTCAGGGCTCCCTTCAGGGCAGTGAGTTCCCGCTCCCGCTTTCTCAAGAGGTCTTCTTGCTCCTCCTTGGCAATCAGCAGATCCTGAAGATCCTGTTTCGCCTGTAAGAGCTCCTAGGGCAGGAAACATGAAGTGGGGAGGTGAAGATCAAACATCTCCCCTCCAGTGCGGCCACCCGGTGTACAGCCACCTCCCCTGTCCTCGTCGCTCTTCCTTCCTCATCCCACACACCTGTGTAGACCATCTCCTCCTCTCCCCCCTGCACCTCTCAGAGGCCATCGTTCCCTTGGATTGGGCTGCCTTGGCTTCTTGGAGACTCCATTGAATGTGAGGGAGAAAAGGGAAATGGATGTACTCGTCACTGCCTCGGGGGGACATGCCTGCTTCTTCCATGCCGTTTCATTTCTATGTAACGGTGTGTCACCCTTGCTGTTGCCCTGCACCTGCTGCTGCTTCCCAGGGGACACGCTGACTCGCTGGCCCACTTGCTTCCTGCCCTTGCGTGTGGGCAAACCCCAATCCACACTCCCAGTGCCCAGGGAGACCTGGCCCATTTTCCTTCTATCTCATTTGTCCATCTGAGCAGGGCATAATATTCACATTTTCTCCTCCTCAACTGCCAAGAGTTCATAAGCAGAGTCACAAAACTGGGGCAACAAGTTCCACTACAAATCACTTTACCTGAACCCAAGCCAAAGGCTCAGCATTCCTCTCACTTCAACATCTTCGCCCTAGACCTTCCCAGGGACCCTGCGGGGCAGGGCTCAGCCCCACCTGCGGACTCTGTGGAGGCCTAGGCCATACTGTGGAGCCCTGGGCTTCCCCACCCTCGCCCCCTACCCCACTCTGCACTCCAGCCCTCTCCCCGCCCCGGTCACTGCACAGAGGAGAAACCGCCCCTGCCGGCTCACTCCCAGTCTCCACTCCATCGGTCATCTTATCTCGCTGCCATTTTGGTCTTTTCTGTTTTCTTGAATCTTGGCACCCCTCCAAGCTTTACCACCAAACTTTTTGGAAGAATAATTTTTCTTTTAAGTAGGCACTTGAGCCTTAGTTTTCTATTTTCTTTTGTTTGTTTGTTGAGAGATGAGGTCTCCCTACGTTGCCCAGGCTGGAGTACAATGGCCATTCACAGGACTGATGATAGCTCACTGCAGCCTCAAACTCCCAGGCTCAAGCGATCCTCCCACCTCGGCCTCCTGAGTAGCTGGGACCACAGGCGTGTGCCAGCTTAGGTTCACCGTCTCTACTAATGTGACTACCCATTTACCCCTTGATCTCTTGCTACCTTTCTTTATGTCCCTACTCTGCTAAGACAGCCCCCTCTCCAAGGTCATCGTGACCTCTGAATCACCACAACCAATGGCCTTTTCTCAGTCCTCAACTTCCCTGACCCCTCTTTGATCCTCCCTGTCTGTCCGTCTCCTTAAGAGTCTCTTCTTCCTTTTAATGTAAAGACAACACACTCTCCTGTTTTCTCCCACAGGCCACTTTTTCTGTGATGATCTTTTCTGGCTTTTCTCTCCCTCTTCCCAGAAGCTACAATGATCCCCAAGAATGCAACTCTGCATTCTTTACTCTCTTTCAGCAAACTCCTCTATTTTTTTCCAACTACTACTTCTATGTAAAAGACTCCCAAACCTTTACCTCCAGCCACTCTGACACTCAACGACCCGCACACGAATCCACCTGGATGTCCCGCGGGCACCTCGGACTCGGTAGGATTGCAGTTTTAAGTGAATTCCTCGGGTTCCTTCCTTTCTCTTCCTTTGTCCGTGATTCGTGTGAACAGCACTACCTGCCCCTTAAGCAGTCTCGCTCAGAAGCTTGGCAATGGTTTGGACTTCTCTCACCCACGTCCCTCACCACCAAAATGTTCTGAAACATCGTACATCCTTCCCCTCACATCCCTGGGGTGGGCCCTCACCTCCTGTGCAGCCACCCAATTGCTCCCTGCAGCCTCTACGACAACATCCATGCAGCATCCTCTGTCTGGAGTGTCCTTCTCCCCTCTCAGGCCCTGCTGTCTCTGCCTTTCAGAAAAATCTTTAAAGACTCAGAAACAATACGCCTCCTCCAAGAAGTCTTCCTTGAATACCCTTCCTGAATACCCGTCTCATTTTAGCTGTTCTTCTCACAGCATTTAATACTTTGTATCTTGCATTCTACATATTTCCATCATTTTTCTTATCTCCCCTACTAGACTGTCAGCCTCTTGAAAGGATATAGCTCTGATTCATCATATGTTTGATGCATGGATGACAGATATTGACCATGATATTGATCAATGGTATTAAGAGCACTCATCTGTTCTGGATGTAAATAAGTTAGTATGTGCAGAACAGCAGGAGTCTGGAGATGTCAGAATTCTAAACTAGTGTATTCCTTCACTTGTGGCTTCTGAATAAGAACATATCCTCTTCTTCTGGAGCTCCCAGGGAAGCAGAATGGCTGCCACTTAAGGACCCAGGCAGGGCCTTGGAGGTGGTAAGCTAGTTTCCATTCAAGAAATGCACCACTGATGAAGGGATGAAAACATTTACGTTGATTTAAGAATAACTGACAATGAAATCTTTTTCTTTTTCTATAGGACATGCACCTCCATTGAACCAGGTAAAGTCTACCGTTCTGGGGTGGAGCTGCATTGTGTAGACCAAGACTTTGCCCATCAAGAATCTCACCAGCAGGCATCGATGAGCTCAAATGAAAAGTCAAGAGACCCATCCAGGTAACAAAGACAGCTCTGGCTCCTTCAAAGCACCAAACTCAGAGATTTTGTGAAAATACATCACATCCTGGTATTTATCAAAGAGGATGCACTGCTACCACTGCCCAGCCTCTCCCTAGGGAGGACTGCTGCTACCAGCTACCCCTTTAAGGCTTCCTGGAGCCTCCCGCCAGCGTCTTCAGAGCGGACCCTTGATGCTGACCCCTGTTTCCTGCTTTTACTCTCACACATTTCTCAATTGTTTTCATGATAAGACAGTTCCTCTTCCCACACTTATCTTTTCCAGGATATATCTGTGTTTTGTGTTGCCTTTTGTGTACTGCCGCCAATGCATGTCAAGAAGTGAGGTTTTTATGGTCCATTCTACACCGACATGCTGTTATCTGCGGCTGGAGCTATTGCTTAAGTGGACTGTGCTGCGCAAATCCAATCAGATTACACCTCGCCGTATCGCTTAGGAGCACTTGAAGTTTTCCAGAGTAGAGACCAAAAGGTACATGAGGTTTCGGAAACTTCACTCCACCACCTCAAGTTGAATTGCAACAAGTCAAAAAAAGGAGAAAAAAAATATATAAACTTCAAAATATAAGTAAATATCCAGAGGGGTGAACACGCCTCTCCTTAGACCCCAATCAAAGAAAACAAGAGAAGATGTTGGCTATTCAGAATCAGTGCTTTCTAAACCTTTCTGCATTCAGAATAGCTCCCCATACATAACAAGTAGCCAAGAGATAAGAACCTAGTGTGTATGCACGTGTGTGTTGGGGAGAGGGGAAGCTAGAAAGCTTCACTGTGTTTGGTATTAAGTGTATAATAAGAACTGTCCTAAGCATTTCCAAAACTCCAAAGAGATGAATATTCAAGAAAATGAATATTATTCTCATTCAAAAATGAAAGAAGTTGGAGCGCCGAGATGCTACCATGCCTGAGATCACACAGCTTATAAACAGTAGAGCCAAGATTGGGGTCGAGATCGGATCCCAACACCCTCCGTCTTCACTATGCAGTCACTACAGACCTGACCTCAAAACCACACATTCATGAAGGCCGATGAGCAAATAATTACACAGCAACCATCTACTAGATGCAAACAGAACAGAGCACTGTGTTTGGCTGGAAGGACCTTGAAGGAGGTCCATTTTTTTTAAACCAAAGCAAAGAAACATGGCCAGAGCCTAAAAAGACAAGAAAGAAGGAAAGCTAAGAGCAGAAGGAAGTACACTCCGGGACCGGCTCTTAGCAGCAGCAGCAAGTGGCTGCTTCAACAGCACAGGCAGGGAGCTTGTCTGACAGGCACCAGAATGTCCTGAGTGGCAACTTACTTGCCCACAGAAAACTTTGTGTCACACGCCACCTCTACACAGGTCCTCCACATCAATACGAGGAAGACACTGCCCCAGACCCTCATCTGCACTCACACTTCCAGGAAGTTCTACAGGGTCCCTATCTCTGGCCCAGGCTCACTGACAGGGTAAATAAAAGGTTTTCTATCAAAACTATAAGGTTTTATATCAAATTCTGTAACTTTTTTCCCATAAGGACGGCCTAGGAAGCATCACACAGCTGGTGAGAACCATGCTATTTTTAGTTGCTTTTTAAATTAAAATTTGCAGAATGTTCAGTAATATCACTACAAAAGAAGCTGTAGAGACCCAATTTCTAAGCACAATCAATCCTCAGATCCACGCAATTTTATAACCAGGATATTTTAGTGAGACCGAAGGACCCGCATCTTGGCAAAAGCCAGGAATAAACCACAGTACGGCTGTGCTGGAGTGAGGCACTTCCCTCAGCGCCCCTGGACCCCATCAAAGGACACATCTGATAATTAGAAAACTCCACTGTCGTGGCAACTTAGAGAGCTGTCTCACGTTGACCCATCACCCTCAAAATGGAAGGCGTTCATGGACAAAGAAGTAGCTGAAAATTTGTTCTATAAGCACTTTTGTAAGTTTAAAAAAAAATATCAGAATCATCAATTTAACTAAGAATAACGAAGTCATCCTATTGTTGGTCAATTATATGGCTTATCCTAAGAAAACAAAGAAGTTTCTACTATTCCTTCCTTCCCCCCTTTTAACAATTTTATTCTCTCTTAACTTTACCGATTGCATACGGCGGCGGGGGGCGGGGAGGGTCTGATGCTATTTAACACAACGTGAAATGTTAAGAGAGATTTCATGAAAAATCTGGTCCATCGCGCAGGCCCTACAAAATGTGGGCCTTTAACGTTTTCAAACATTCAAAAACTGAAGTGTTTAACATTCATTGTGTTTAAGAGTCTGCTCTAAGCCAGATGCCTTGGTAAACTTGGCCACAACTATAATCTTTTATCAAATCCCCCCAGGCCACTTTTTATTAAGATATGAAGAATAAATTGAAAGTGACGAGGAGATGGGGTCTATTTTATTAGTGATGTAGAAACCACAGATCATGTTTTAAATGCTGCTGACACGTCAAAGGAAACTGATGAAAACAGAGGATGATTTTTCTGGAGGGAAAGAAACCCAGTTGGGCAGAGAGAAGCTAATTGTGCGCTAACTCATCCCGCAGAAAGGCAGCAGTAAATGACACAGTTCCGGTTATGAGAAAGGAGCAAATAACCAGAAAGCCGGCGGCATCAGGAATGTTTTTAAGAAAATACGTGCTGTTTCCCATTCCTGTATCTCTCATTATCCGCCTCTGCCTGGACATATCTCATCAAAACTGAGGCTCATGTCCTTATCCTATTTACCAACATATAAAAAAAGAAACTATTTGTTTGTTAATTTAATAGTCTATTGATTTAATTAATAATTTGATTAATTAATTAGTCATGCCCATTTACTATATGCACAGTATAGAGTATTTAAAGGGGCAAAGAAGTATGCAGTTCACTTTTGAATTACTCCTTTTTTAAAACGGTGATTTTTTTTTTTTTTTTTTTTGAGACAGAGTTTCACTCTGTTGCCCAGGCTAGAGTGAGTGCCGTGGCATCAGCCTAGCTGACAGCAACCTCAAACTCCTGGGCTCAAGCAATCCTTCTGCCTCAGCCTCCCAAGTAGCTGGGACTACAGGCATGCGCCACCATGCCCGGCTCATTTTTTCTATATATATCTTTAGTTGGCCAATTAATTTCTATTTATAGTAGAGACGGGGTCTCGCTCTTGCT
>CAUYRT010036894.1:0-55830 GCA_963574885.1 Lepilemur ruficaudatus | reverse complement strand
ATCACTAGGGAATTAGGGGGTGGGGGGTAAACCCACATCTGAGTGACGTGGTGGGCACTGTGGAGGGGAGAGACATGCTTGAAAAGTAGTTGGGCTGTGCAGAAGCTTTTTAATTTGATCAGGTCCCATTTATTTATTTTTGTTGTTGCTATGATTGCCTTTGGGGTCATTGTCTTAAATTTCTTGTCTATGCCAGTGTCTATAAGAGTTTTTACCACATTTTTTTCTAAAAGTCTTATAGTTTCACACCTTAGGTTTAAGTCTGTTATCCACCACGAGTTGATCCTATTTCAGTCTTCTGCATGTGGCTATCCAATTTTCCCAGCATCTTTTATTGAATAGTGATTCTTTTCCCCAGTGTGCGTTTTTGTCTTCTTTGTCAAAGGCTATATGAGGATCATTTTATGTCTCAGTTCTCTGTTCTGTTCCATTGGTCTATGTCTCTGTTCTTGTGCCAGTATCATGCTGTTTTGTTATTATAGCCTTGTAATATAGCTTGAAGTCTGGTAAATTGATGCCTCACAATTTGTACTTTTTGCTTAGGATTGCTTTTGCAATACCAGGTCTTCTCTGGTTCCATATGAAGCATACAATTATTTTGTCTAGATCTGCAAAAAATGATGTTGGTATTTTAATAGGGATCACATTGAATCTGTAGATCCCTTTGGGTAGCATAGACATTTTAACAATGTTGATTCTGCTGACCCATGAGTATGGAATGGTTTCCACCTGTTTATGTCCTCTACTATTTCCTTCCTCAGTGTTTCATGGTTCTCCTTAGTAGAGGTCTTTTGCCTCCTTAGATACATTTCTAGGTATTTTATTTTGTTGCTATTGTGAAGGGTATTGAGTCTTTGATTTGGTTCTCAGTTTATTGTTGGTGTATTGGAATGTTAGTGATTTCTGTACATTGATTTTATAACCTGAGACTTTGCTGAGTTTTGTTTATCAATTCCAGTAGTCTCAGGGCAGAATCCTTGAGGTTTTCTACATATAAGATCATATCATCAGCAAAGAATGATTGATAGTTTGACCTCTTCTGTTCCCATTTGGTTGCCCTTGATTTCTTTCTCTTGTCTGATTGCTCTGGCTAGGACTTCCAGCACTATGTTGAATAGAAATGGTGATAGAGGGCAACCTTGCCTGGTTCTAGTTCTAAGTGGGAATGCTTTCAATTTTTCACCATTCAGTATGATGTTGGCTGTGAGTTTGTCATATATGGCTTTTATCATTTTGAGGTAATTACCATCTATGCATATTTTGTTAAGTGTTCTTGTCATAAAAGGGTGCTGAATTTTGTCGAATGCTTTTTCTGCATCTATTGAGAGGATCATAGGATCTTTGTTTTTGCTATTATGTGGTGAATTACATTTATAGATTTGCATATGTTGAACCATCCCTGCATCTCTGGGATGAAGTCCACTTGGTCATGATGGATTATTATTATTTTTTTTGATAAGCACCTGAATTTGGTTTGCTAGGATTTTGTTGAGAAATTTTGCATCTATATTCATAAGGGATATTGGTCTGTAGTTTTCTTTTTGTGTGTTGCATCCTTTCCTGGTTTTAGTATCAGGATTATGTTGGCTTCATAAAATGTGCTGGGGAGGATTCCATCCTTCTTGATGTTGTGGAATAATTTCTGCAGGATAGGCACCAGTTCTTCTTTGTAGGTCTGGTAAAATTCATATGTGAAAGCATCTGGTCCGGGACTTTTCTTTTTAGGAAGGTTTTTTATTGCTGTTTCAATTTCAGTACTTGATATTGGTCTGTTCAGGAATTCTGTTTCTTCCTGATTGAGCCTAGGGAGGCAGTGTGTTTCTAAAAATTTGTCCATTTCCTCCACATTTTCAAGTTTAAGTGTATAAAGGTTGATATAGAGGCAGAGATAAACAAAAGGTTAAAAGTAGGGAAGAGGAACTTTTAAGGAATAGAAAGATGTTGAAATGTGTTTTTTCCTCAGTTGTACATAGTGAGTTTGAGGTTAGCAGAACATCAAAGAAGTGTCTAAGTAGTAGACAATTCAAAGATCTGGCTCCTGCTTGACCTTAATCACTCTCCCCTTAAACTCTATGATCCGGCTAATTGATCTGGAACTCTATGATCTGAACTAATTTAAGTTTTCCCCAAAACATAATCATCTCTATGACACCTAGGCTTTTTTACATATTGTTCCCTTTGCCTGGAACTATTTTTTCAACCTAGTTCTCCTATTCAATCACCCTTCACCTGGTTAAGTACCACTCATCCTGCAGGTCTCTGTTTATATATCACAATCTCTGGGAAATCCTCCCTGATCTCCTTCAAGATTAGGTTAGATATCCTTTTTTAATGTTCACATAATACCCTCTACTTTAGTTGTAGCACTTGTCACAAGTTACAGTAATATTCTGTTTACTTATCAGTGTTCACCACTAATCAATAAGCTTTCCATGTGCAGGAAGTGTGTATTGCTCACCTTTGTATTTCAAATATCCACCACATTGTCTGGCACATAGTAGGTGCTCAGTAAACATGTGTTGGATATAAGAAACAATAATATAGAACTAAGAGGTTAGGAGAGATGATAGAACTATAAACATAGATTGGAAGTTATTAGATCGGAGATGGTAGCTAAAGCCAAGAGACTATTCGTTATCTAGAAAGAGAAATAAACAAAAAATAGCCAAGGGCTAAATATTTAGACATTGGTAATAACAGTTAAGAAGCATGAGGGGAAATTAGAGTTCATAAAGAAAACAGAAAGAACAGTTGGAGATCCAGGAGGATATGGAATAGCATAGTATCATAGAAGTCATAAGTATTAATAGCAGTTTCATAAAATATCTGCCATAAGCAGCAAAAACACAGGGTGGAGAAAGGTGGCTGGATTTCACAATTTTTTCACCAGCAGCAGGAGTAGAGGACTGATTGCAAGGAATTAAGGAGTAAATTAAGCTGAAAAGAAATAGAGACTTCTGTATCAGCCTAGGACCAATTAGGAGAGAGAGACTATACAGTATTTTAAATAGGGAAAGTTCAAGATAAACAATGTTCTCTATAACAGCAGATGGAAATAATGAGGGCTTGGCTAATACGAAGTAAGAAGACCCTTAAAAATATAGAGATAGCAGGGATAAAGAGCAGCTATTACCCCTAGGGCTGAGATAGAACACTCAAGGAAGAGTATCCCCTCCCCACCCAGCCCTGGGCTAAGATCCAGATCTTGCTGGAGTGGATACTACAGTGAAAGAGAAGACAGTGTGGTGTCATACTGGTAGAATTTGCTGGAAATTTGTCCTCCAGGGCTTACCAGGAAATGACCCTCTAGGATGCCTAGGAAAGCTGATCATGCTGATGTGTCTCATTGGAGGCACTCTGCTAGAATGATGCCTGAGAGTAAAGAGGTGTTAAGGGATACTGCAGGAGGTGAGCACTAGAGAAGCCATCTGTGCTTCAGGAGCTAGGCACTTCAGAGGCCACATGTACTATAGAAGCCAAACACTGGAGAAGCTACACATGCTGCAGAAGCTGGGCAATGGGGAAGCCACAGGCACTTCAGGAGTCTGCAGGTGAAATCTCCAGTGAGGAAGACTGTAGAGAAACTGGTCTTTTCACGTGAGAGCCAGATTTTCTTGGATTGGATTCACAAACAGGTTTTGAGATAAAGCAGAATTTGCCTACAAAGAATCAGAGACTCCAAAAAGCATCCTACAAAAAAGAAAATGAGAAAACTTAGGAAAATTGAGACCAAAATGGAGTAGGGATGTGTTGGGTGAGAATTAGTATCTTGAAGAAGGTAACAGAAGTAAGAGAATTGCATCTTCTTTGAATGGATATTAAAAATGGAAATGGAGGAAGTAAGGGAATGGAAGTAAAAATTATAGTCACAGAATTTTAGAGGTAGAAGGAGCACACTCATTGTATAAATAATTTTTAAAAAGACCTAAATAAGTTACATGATATTTTTCAGGGTTAAACAGTTAATGAAAGAGCCAGAATTAGAATAAAATTTTTCTCACCCCCACACTATTATTCTTTGTACTGCATCACGCTGGAAAGAGCTATTTTGAGAGAAGTAAAACTACCAGTGAGCCCCTCAAAATTTCAAAGGACACCCATAAAATGCACTTTGATGTTGTTAGCTGAGGTGGAAGGTATGTTTACGCTAAAATTCACACCTGATACTCTTGTAGGGAGATTTTAGTTTGTGATACACTTTGAGAAAAGAGTAGATAGTTTGGGACTAGGTGATTTAACTTTAGCTATACCATTTAAAAATGTAAAACAGTAAACTGAATTAGCAATATGGACTTTGATGCATTTAAAAGTTAATTACAGCAAAATATTTATTTTAATCAGAGAACTAGGGGAAAGAGGAATTATGGCATATATTACCTGATTAATCAGACTTTCCTAAAACTTACTGTAGAAATTTTTTCATACATTAGAAAGTACAGAATGCCAAAAGTATTATGCTCTAGAATGATTTTAGTGTGACTTAAAACAGTACATAAAATAGAATTGATAGGGTAAATGAAGAATAGAGAAAAAAGAAAAACAAGAAATATAAAATGGTGCTCATAGGTACCAAAAAGGTATTTGATTTTTAAAAAATGACATTTCTGGAAGCTGTTGGTACATTGCCATCAATCTTGACACCACCATTGCCATTACCCAGAATTTTGCCAGCAGCAATGTCCCTGTTATATGACACAAGACGGTAAGAGGCAGACCAAAGTTATCAAGGAGATAGTTTAGGATCTTGAAGCAAGAGCACCCAGATTTGGTGGCCCTCGAAGATTTGGTTGACCTTCTGGAGTCCACAGGAATAGCCTCTAACAGCCTCAGTGACTCCTCTACCTCCTCCAGGTCTAGTTCCTCTGACTCAGATTCAGAGTGTCTGGATCTGAAGATGATGGGACAATAAACCACAGGAAGAAGATGAGGACATGCGTCGTGGTGAGAAATGGAGACACCACCTCCCAAGACGCCTATCTGAGCAAAGAGCATAGCTCCTCCACGTGATCAAGCATGGCTGTTGTCTGTGCAGAAGGACCTGACTGCCTCAAGGGACAGAGCTGGGGAAGGGCAGCCTGTTGGATTCTACAGACAAGAGAAAGGCTGACAAAAGCCAGAGAATGAGGAGGCTCTTGGAACATGAGTTCATTCCCTTAGCATTTGGTCCAGTAGCTTTTTTCTCTGCTACAGATGCAAATTAACATGGCTTATTTTATGCATAAATACAAAAGTATGTAAATGGTGCCAAGGAAACCTTTCACATTATTTAATAAAAATTAAATCTATTTAAAAACAAATTTTAAATTTAATTTTTTTAAATTCTTAGAAAGCTAGGAACAAGTATGCTTTTTTTCTTCTGACAAAGAGCGATCTTAAATCAATAGTCAATATTAAACTGAATACTAAACTATCCCCACTAAAACAATGAATTTTGAAAAGTTAAAATAATTGTAAATGTTACAACCATTCTTCTTAAGTGTAGTTTGTAAAGTTCTGACCAATGCGATAAGACATTAATTAGAAATAAGTATAAATATTGGAAAGATTAAATTACTATTAATAGATGACTTAACTGTCTACCTACAAAACCTATTAATTGCAAAATTACTAGAATATTAATTATAATGGATAACACATTTTCAGTGCTTATCATGTGCCAGATACTGTCCTAAGAATGTTACGCCTTATCTCATTTAGTCCTCAAAATAATCCTATAGGTAGATACCATTATTATCCCCAATGAACACAGGAAGGACTTGAGGATCAAAGACTAAATAATTTTCATCTAGATCACAGAAGTGTCTGAGCCTAGATTCAAACAGTTTGATTCAAGATAGTTTGACTCTACTGCAAGTTCTTTTATTTGTCCACAGAATTAATAAATAAGTTAGAATTGAAGGAATATTTAGATAGTGCAAATTAGGTGGTCTTCAGATCTGTCTGTAGCTTCAACACTGTCTGGTTGAAACAGACTGGAGGATTTTCCTCTTCAGTCTCAGAACACTCCAACCTCCTCCCCAGTTGCAGCCTTTGGGATCTCTTCTCTGTCATCTCCTGCTTCCGGAGCAGCTAACACCATTTCTTGTGGTTAGTTCTGTGTCACTGACCAATATTGACTTCCTAGATGCTCCAAAATTATTCTGTCAAAGTGCTGAGGTTGAAGCTGCAGTAGGGTTTACTACACTTATCTCCCTCTGGGCTTCTATTTTGACTGCAAAGATGTGGCACAGGAGGGCGTGGGCCACTTCTTCTGCAAATTGGTGGAGAAGCATGAGAGCTCTGAGCATCTCTTAAAAATGCAAAACCAGCACTGTGGCCAAATCCTCTTCCAGGACATACAGAAGCCATCCCAAGATGAGTGATGTTGCTAAGGAGGCTTCCATGGCTCTGGAAAACAACCTGAACCAGCCCCTGCTGGATCTAGGTTCTTGAGCAGCACAGATTCCCATCTTTGTGAGTTTCTTAAAAAAAGAAAGAAAGAAAGAAAGAAAAAAAAAAAACACTTCCTAGTAGTAGGTGAAACTCATGAAGAAAATGGACGACCATCTAACCAACCTATGCAGCTATGCAGGCTGGCAGGCCCCAGTCCTGGTGATTGAGAACCTCTCAGTGACAACTAGAATCCTCCTAAGTCCAGTGGCCTATGAGGCCCTCCCTTCTCTCCGCAACCCTCCTGAACTGGGGCTTCTGCCAGAGTCGCTTCCTCCAGCACAAGACAGCTTTTAAGCCACCCTAGAGCTTTCGCTCAGTCCATTCACCAAGTGGAAAAAATAAAGCTTCTTTTTTTTAACCAAAAATAAATAAATGCAGGCAGACAGATAAGTAACTGGATGAAAGATACATATTTTAAATAGCTTTCCTAGTGCCCAGCAATAAACAATTAATATAAAGTGGCAGAAGAGGAAGACCTCTTTCACAATAAGAAAATTAAATACTTCATCAAGGGAGCCTTGATATTTACCAGCTTTGTGGCCTTGGGCAAGCCATTTAATCTCTTTGAGTCTTCATTTCCTTTTCTCTACAATGGGGATGATAAATACCTACTATTCAGGGTTATCATGTGGACTACAAACAATACATGCAAGGGTCTAGCCCAATGTTTACCATATAATAGGTATGAAACAAAATCTGTCTATCTGGATTCCAGAGGAATTAAGAATATGGAGCAAATAGTAATTTTCACAAGGAACATGTAGAATCTTTATAAAGAAACTTTACTGAGAGATATGAATGTGTATGTAATTGAGTGAATCAAGAAACATGACATACCTAGCATAACAATTGCAGTCAATACCCCAATGCAAAATTTGGGAGTGAAGAAGGAAAATGTGAAAAAAAAATTTGAAGTTTCTTTAAAAAATAAGGAGATAGTAACTGAACAATGGAAAACAGAAAAAATAATGTGTGTAAGCTAGTCTTGTCAGATATTAAAATTTAATGTAAACAACACCAATTAATTTAACATGATATTGGCATAGATCAATGGAACAAAACAGTGAAGAAATAGACCTTAGTATAACACTTTAGTAGATGGCAAAGACAGTATAATGCAACAGTTGTGAAAATCAAGGTATTTAATAAATAATGCTGGAACAATTGGTTAGCTATTTTGTAAACAGTCCTCTCACACCATATAAAATAAATTACAGCTGGAAAAAGTTAAATTTTTAAATGCAAAAATATCAAATTATAAAAAAAATAGTAGGAAAGATAAGTTGATTATGCAATAAATCTCAGGATAAGGGATTTCTAAGTGTAGGAACAATAGGAAATAAATCATAAAAGAAAAAAAATGGATACGATTGAGTTTTAAACTGTCCACCATTAAAAACAGCATGAATCAACTTAAAAAAACAAGAACAAAAGTGGGAAAAAATACTTGCAATAAATATGACAGAAAGGTGATCATAGTCTTAATATATAAATAGTTCATACAAATTGCTAAGAAAAATATGAAAGCTCCAGTGGACAAATGGACAAAGAACATAGGCAATTCAGACATTTCACAGAAGATGAAACATAAATATTAATAGCTAAATAAACAAGTAACAGATTTCTAATTTTACCAAAGAATTTCAACTAAAAATAAACAGTAACAATTTCACCTAACTGATTAGCATGCTCTCTCCTCTCTCTCTCTCTCTCTCTCTCTCTATATATATATATATATATACACGTATATGTATATATATATATATATACTATATATGAAATTTTGGTGATACAGGTACGTTCATACACTGCTGGAAAGAATATTAAAATGAGTCGGTGCCAGGCGTGGTGATGTGCCCCTATAGACCCAGCTACTGTGGAGGCTAAGGCAAAAGGATCACTTGAACCCAGGAGTTCAAGATTGTAATGCATGATAGCACCTGTGAATAGCTAGTACACTCAAGCCTGGGAAAAATAGTGAGACTCCACCTCTTAAAAAAATTAGTGGGAGTGTAAATTAGTATATTTCTGAAAAGTAATTTGGCATTATTTTGGGGAAGCCTTTAAAAATATTCATATTCTTTCACCCAGTAATTTCATTTTTATGAATCTATCCTAAAGATCTATTCTAAAATATAGACAAAGATTAATAAACAAATATGTTTAATGGTGCTTTAGTCATGATAATAAAGAGGGAGAGAGTAACCAAATATAGAACATTAAGTTAAAGTAATTATATGTCTAAACAATGTAATTCTATACAACTATTAAAATGTTCAATGAATACTTTTTAATGACATGAGAAAACATTAACAGTATAATGTTAAATGAAAAAAAAGTGGACATCAGCCACCTGTGGAAACAAATATGGCAGAATGTCAGGTTAGAAAGAAATATGACAAGATATGAGGAGTGGTTGATTCTGAGCTGTGGAACTTTTCTGTGTTCCAAATAGTTTTGAAATATTTACTTTCATATTAAAAGAGAAAATATACTTACTGTCAAAAAATATTTTAAACAGTTCAGAAAATAAAATTGAAAAGGAAAAGTTTCCCTTCCCCCAGCCTTACTACTTCTCAGAGTTTCTTACTATAAGGCTTCCAGTATATGCTTCCAAGCATTTTAAATATATTTATAAAATATATTATTTTATAATAATAAAAATTAAAACAAAAGAGTAATTATGCAAATATATGTCCCTAAAATTGAGGGTAAAAAAGATCATCACCTCACCATAAATTTATATTGAAAACTATGAAACTTTTATTTATATTTTCAAGGAAACTTGTAACTATAATACTATTTCCATGAAATATTTTGGTATACCTTTGAGCTATTCTAGATTGTTAGAATATTATCATTTAGAACAGATTAGCATTGGTCATCACTGTTCCAAAGTTTATAATCTATTTTTTATTGCCTCAGGGTACAGTAGTATTTAATTATTTTTAGAGCAAGACCTATAAAACCAGTTATTACTGACAAAAGTGAAAATTTTTTGAATTAACTTTGCCTAGACAAGAAACCTGATTTGTCTAGCTTCTGCCAAAATTAATAATTATATCTGGGATTTTTAAGCACTTAAGAATTTTAACCTTATTTTCTTCATCTGTAAAATATGAGGGGTTTGGATTAGATTATTTCTAATGTGACTTCTAGGTTTATATTTCTTTGATTTTGTGATTCAAAAGATAGCAACAATTTATGTTTGTTTTTCATGATCATAGAAACTTGGTGCATTAAAAGAATATAATTTTGTTTAAATTATTCAATTGTATGTATTTAATTTTAATTAACTATTTTAATTATTTCTTGCTTATCTACTCTGTGTGCTTCCTCTAGCCTTATTCCTTCCTTTATTCAGTTGGGACCCAAAGCAACAATAGTGAAGAGGGGTCTAAGTGAGAAATTAAAGGTAGAGTGCAGAGGAAATATGTGTCAATGTGAACATGTTTATACTTGACTTGGCTGACTGACTCAAAGTCATAAAATCCAATGTAAATAATTTCTATATTACATTCCATTTTTGTTTTTCTGAATCTTGGATCTTCCCTAGTATTTTTCATTTCTGAGAGATATCTTTCAGTGACAACAGAGGGGAATTGATTTTGTCATTTTGTTGAATTTTAAAGGGATTTTAAAGGCTGGGCCTGGCTTAGTCTACAGTAATTAACTCGTAAATGGAGGTCTTCTTTTTAAGACTGATTTACAAATTGCTCACTTGGTCACACTAAATTTACTATTACCTCCCAAGTTTAAACTTGCATTTTCATACTCACTATTATTCAAGTCTAACATATCAATAAACTATTTTCAAATTGAATGGCAATTTATTTATTTAATTTTTTTGCAAGCATGAACATGAGGTTTATTGAGGAGAGAAAGATAGGATTATAGAGCAAGAACCAGATATAGGCTTACAGAGCATGATACATACGCCACAGATGATGATGGGACCCATTGTCACAGCAAAGAGAAATCAAAAGGAAGGGCATAAAAGAGGCTGAATGTCAATTTAATATTACCTTTTATGATCATCTTCCTAATTCTAAAACCTGAATTATATATTCATTCATTTATAAATTCATTCTCTTATCCTAGAAAATATAGATAATATTACTATTACCAAAAGTTTGGTACCTGTTCCCAAAGACAAATCAGTGAGAATGAAGAATGAGGACAAGTAGTTTGAGGAAAAGTGACATTAAGGTCCAAAAAGCAATGTGCTGGTTTGCCCTTTTTATTATGAAATTAATATTCAATCATATAAAGAGGAATCTGAGAAGAGATGCAAAATTGAAATGCAGAAATTTGATTTGTAAAAATCATCAGAATTAGACAGACACATCTTCTTCCCATAGAGGGGTCTTCAGTGAGGCCACAGGTAGGGCAAGTCCCTCCTGGCATTATCAACTTGCAAGCAGCATCCCTCAGGACTTAAGTCTGGCCTCTCCCAGGCTGCAGGGAGACTAGAATTGCATTGAAACAGGAGAACTCAGCTTCCCAGGGTCAGAGTCACCTCAGGGTGCTCTGGGGTGAGGGTAGATGACAAAGCAGGAGGTTTGAAGGGAAGGCAGGGCAGAGATTGGTACACCCTGGGACAGCTGCAGGTCCTCAATCGAGCAGAGAAATAATAAAGTTTACCGTTTTTTAAAAGTTATCCACTTACTTAAAACGCTTCCATCTAGTTCCCAGGAAAGCATAAAGAGGGCTTATAAATTGCTCCTACTTGATACATGACATTGTTTGATGTTCTCCGGAGTTAAAGGAAATGCAGTCAATATCCTCCCATGCCCCGAGGAGATGCATAACAAAAGGGGAGATGTGGCACAGATAAACGGGACAGACTCTTAAATTATGGACTACTTTTAAAGGGTAAAGTAACAAGTGAGAAATGTTCAGAGGAAGGCAGCGTCTTCAGATGGCTGCCTTTGTCATTCCTTATTTTGGTTTGCATTTATTCTTCCTTTTTGCCTTTTAAAATATTTTGTTTTCCTCTTTGAAATTGTGAAGATATACGAAGATATTGTGAACTGAGGGCTGTAGGTTATTTACAGTTTTGTGTGTCCCTTTCCTACCTCAGCACTCTTCACTCTACTTGACTGTCGGCCTTAAGAAACAGCAGCAGGTAATTATTAAACATTTTCAGGACCTAATACATTTTAGTAATACATGAGGAGCCACTAGATACTAGATACTCAGAGAAGTATATAGGATTTAGTCAAAAAATCCAGTCTCTTCATCAACAAGCTGGCATTCCAGGATATAGTGCTCCTGTAAAAAATATGATGTCCAAAAATAAGCTCTAAATTGTTTATATGCCATTACCTTTCAAAGTAGCAATGGAAGGCAAATAAGAAAGCATGAAGAAGAGGATAGGCCGATGTAAAAAATAGAATTCTGTACATCCTTCCAACCTCACTATCTTCTAGTATATGGGTGAAGACAAGTGGTATGAATAACATTACTTTTATCTATTTATTTAAAACTTTCATGTTTAGAGAAGGTAAACATGACAGCATACTTCCTGGAGTATTCCAATTTGACACTGATTGGTTATCATTGTAAAGTGATAAAGTTAGACACAGGCTCTTAGTATATGAGGCTTCTGTTGTGCAAAATGAATTAAGTAAAATGTAAATCTGGCAAAATCAAATGGGGAAAAAATCTGAGTGAAATTAACTCCAATTATATCACTGAGAGCTGATCACTTGGAGGATTAGGTTTAAGAAACTCACTACGGCTTACTTCTGCCAGAGAAGGCAGGGAGAGGAAAGGTCCGCTTCCTATTTAGATTTGCCCTAGTTGTCTGAGGGATTCTGATGGAACTGGAGTCTCTGTCTTGCTCATTGAATAAATAGAGGAATATAAACATGAATAAGATGAGTCCCCTAATCTCAAAAACATAGAGGCTTGAAATGGCCTAAGCAAAGAGAATGAGTTTGTGAGTAAACAACAAAGCATACAGATTTCTCACAGAC
Source organism: Lepilemur ruficaudatus (assembly GCA_963574885.1). Taxonomy (NCBI): domain Eukaryota; kingdom Metazoa; phylum Chordata; class Mammalia; order Primates; family Lepilemuridae; genus Lepilemur; species Lepilemur ruficaudatus. Next base: position 43,417 of record CAUYRT010036894.1, on the reverse strand, counting down.
TTTTACCAAGATTGCAGCCTCCAAAAATACCCTGGAGGCTTTGGTTGGAAGCAAAACCATTTCGGGAACATAACCTAGCTATGGATAACCTCCCTACACTGGTGCTACTTTGTGCCCACCTGGCATTTAAGTGTCCTTAATCTTTTAATTTGTTAGGGTGGTGGTAATGCTAATGCCTATAAAGCAGTTGATTGGTTTTAAGGGATTCTGCTTCATTTAACATTAGGTTTTATAAATAGAACTGTAGGTAGTAAGTGCTACAGGGTAACAAAATGCAATGAATCTAGAGAAAGAAGTAGTATACTACAGAAAGTAGTTAAAATGTTATTTTTAAGAATAATTTCAACTTGGCACACTCACTAATAAATCATTATAGCAATAAAAGACTGAAGTAGAATCTTTACTCAGTGTGGCCAATTAACAAAGATGCTCCGGAATGAAACCATTTTCCTTTGGGAAGAGAAGAGTTGTAAGGATTATATTGTCTTTGCATTATGTATTCTATGATTATGAATGTCTGCTCAAATACGTTTATACTGTTGGAACAAACTAGAAAATACCAGAAAATGGAAATAACAGGGTAATATTAATACCTCTTAATTATTAAGCTTGATTTTACCATTACATTAAAGAGGGTGTGATTAATTTCCCAAGTTATTGTGTTAAAACTAGTAAACTATTGTTCCCCTGCAAAGATGTTGCCATATCCTGTTTCCCTTATTAACCACTTCCCTCCATATACTGCAGAAAATATGTTCCTTATATAAATATTTAAGGCTGGGCATGGTGGCTCATGCCTGTAATCCTAACACTTTGGGAGGCTGGGGACAGAGGATTGCTTGAGGCCAGCAGTTCGAGACTAGCCTGAGCAAGAGCAAGACCCTATTTCTACAAAAAATAGAAAAATTAGCTGGGTGTGGTGGCACATGCCTGTAGTCCCAGCTACTTGGTAAGCTGAGGCAGGAGGATTGCTTGAGCCCAGGAGTTTGAGGTTTCAGTGAGCTATGATGACACCATTCAACTCTAGCCCAGATGCTAGAGACCCTGTCTCAAAAAACAACAAAAACAAAAAATAAAAACAAAAACAAAAAAAAAAAGATTGCCATGAATGTTTGACAGAGATTGCATTAAATCTGTAGATTACTTTGGGTAGTATGGACATTTTAACAATATTAATTTTTCCAATTCATGAACATAGGATATCTTTCCATTTATTTCTATCTTCTTTACTTACTTTAACCCATGCTTTACAGCTTTCAGTGTAGAGATAGTTTATCCTCTTTGTTAAATGTATTCCTAAGTATTTTTCTCTGGCTGTTATAAATGAGACTGTTTTCTTGATTTCTTTTTCAGGTAGTTCACTGCCTTTTATTTCTTTCTCTTGCTAATTGCTTTGGCTAGGATTTCCAGAACAATGTTTAATATAAGTAGAAAAAGTGGGTAACCTTGTCTTATTTACATTTCAGAAAAAAACTTTCAACGTTTCCCATTCAGTATGATGCTAGCTGTGAATTTTTCATATATGGCCTTTATTTTGTTGAGGTCTATACCTTCTATACCTAATTTGTTGAATTTTTATAATGAAGGGTTGTTGAATTTTGCCAAATGTTTTTCTGCATCTATTGAAATGATCATATGGTTTTTGTCCTTCATTCTGTTAATGTCATGTATCATGTTTACTGATTTGCATATATTAAACCATCCTCCCATCCCTGGGATGAATCCCATTTGATCATGGTGAATGATCTTTTTATCATGTTGTTGACTTTGGTTTGTTAATATTGTGTTGAGAGTTTTTGCATTCATGTTCATCAAGGATATTGGCCTATAGCTAGCTTGCTTTCTTTTCCTTCCTTCCTTTCTTCCTTCCTTCCTTCCTTCCTTCCTTCCTTCCTTCCTTCCTTCCTTCCTTCCTTCCTTCCTTCCTTCCTTCCTTCTTTTCTCTTTCTTTCTTTTTTTCCCTCCTTCCATCTTCTTTCTTTCCTATTCTTTTTGTCTCATTTGGTATTAGGTTAATGTTGACCTCATAGAATGAATTTGTAAATATTCTCTACTCTTCAATTTTTTTGGAAGAGTTTGAGAGAAATTGGTATTAGTTCTTTTAATCTTTGGTAGAATTCAGCAGTGAAGCCATGAGGTCTGGGCCTTTTTTTGATGGCAGATTTTTTAATATTGATTCAATCTCCTTACTCTTAATTAGTCCATTCAGATTTTCTATTTCTTCATAATTCAATCTTGGTAGTGTACATGTCCAGGAACTTATCCATTTCTTCTAGGTTATCCAATTTGTTGGTAAGTAATTATTCATAACAGTCTCTTATTTCTGTTGCATCAGCTGTAATGTATTGTTTTTCATCTCTGATTATATTTATTTGAAACTTATCTTTGTTCTTAGTCTTGTTAAAAGTTTGCATATTTTGTTTATCTTTCCAAAAAAATCAACTCTTCATTTTATTGATTTTTTGTATTATTTTTCTAGTCTTTATTTTATTTATTTCTACTGTGATCTTTATTATTTTTCTACTAATTTTAAGCTTAATTTGGTCTTGTTTTTCTAGTTCCTTGTGGTTCAATGTTAGGTTTTTTATATGAGATATTTCTTCTTTTTTGATGTGTTTATTACTATAAACTTGCCTTTTAGAACTGCTTGCTGTATCTCATAGCTTTTGATACATTTGTTTCCATTTTCATTTGTCTGAAACATTTTTTTAATTTCTCTTTTAACTTTTTCATTGACCCATTGGTTGTTCAGAAGTATGTTGCTTAATTTACATATATTTGTGTATTTTTTGGAACTTCCTGCTGTTATTGTATCTAGTTTATATCACTGTGGTTAAAAAAAGATACATGATATAATTTCGTTTTTCTTCAATTTGTTAAGACTTGTTTTGTGGCTTAATATATATACATATATGAACTATCCTAGAGGATGTTACATGTGCAGGTGAGAAGAATGTGTATTCTACAGCTGTTGGATGGACTGCTCCGTAAATGTCTGTTAGGTCCATTTAGTTTAGGGTGCAGTTTAAATCCGATGTTTCTTTGTTGATTTTGTGTCTAGATGATATATCCATCAGTAAAAGTAGGGTGTTGAAGTCCTCCAGTATTGTTGTATTGCAGTCTATTTCTCTCTTCAGATCTATTATTATTTGCATATATATGTGTGTGTGTGTGCTTCGACATTGGGTGCATATATAACTTACAATAGCTATATTCTCTTACTAAGTTGACACCTTATCAGTATATAATGATGTTTTTTTGTCTCTTTTTACAGCTGTAGTTGGCTGAAGTGATGTGGGCTGGAACTTGGGTCTATCTCACAGGGACTAAAGGTTTTCTTCTGGAGTCAGGGGCCATGGATGGGAGTCTGCCCAGTGTTGAGAATTACAGTGGTAGGCCCAACATTGGGTCCAAGGCAAAGTCTTACACTTAATTCCCTCTCTTTTCCCCAAGAGGATTGCATCTGTCTCCATTTTGTGCTGCCTAGTGTTGGAAGAGGGGGTGTAATGCAGTTAATGTAAAATTGTCTTTACAACCCTCTTGAATAAGTATTTTATTATTATGCTATAACCAGGTACTATTATCTTTCACCTAGTTCCTTTAGCTTTTGTGAAGATATTTTGATGTATGGATAGTTGTTCAAATTGATGTTTCTGTGGAGGGAAAATTGCTGGAGTGTCCCATCCTACCATTTTGCTCTATCCTTTTCATGTCGTACCACAATCAATTTTAGAACATTTCATTTCTCCCCCAAAAATATCTCAAATCCATTGGTAGTCACTCCCCATTTACCCCAAAGTTTCCCAGTCCTAGGCAAGCAATTATCTACTGTCTATTAATATTTCAAAAATCATTCTACTCTGAATATGTAATATGTGGTGTTTTGTGAATAGATTTTTTTTTATTTCAATCTTAAGCATTTTATTCCAGCCCATACAGAATCTGAAGGCCATTTGGAGATGTTTTTTGACAAATTTATTGAAGTATAATTTACATTCAATGTCATTACTCCATTTTAAGTGAACAATTAAATGATTTTTAGTAAATTTACCAAGTTGTACAGTTATTCACATAAATTAGTTTTAGAAGATTTCATTCCCCCTATTAAGTCCCCTAATTCCCATCCCCAATTACATTTCAAGCATGCCCCTCCCCAACACAATGCTCTTCACATCCCTCAACTGTGGGTCTACCCCCCAATGCCCTAATCCCTGGTGGACATCACCACCATTTGAGCACCGTAGTGTTAATCAGTCAGTACCAATTTGATGGCGAATACATATGGAGCCCATTCTTCCAGTCTTGTATCACCTCACTTCGAATAATGGACACAAGTCACTATTGCTAGGTGGTGGAAACAACCCAAGTGCCCGTCAATTCATGAGTGGATTATTAAAATTTGATATATGTTTACAATGGAATACTACTCAATTTTAAGAAACGACAGTGAGCTAGCACTGCTTATATTATCTTGGATTCAGCTTTGCACTTAGTATAATGTTTTGAAAAAGCTCATCCATGTTTGTTCTATATATCATCACTTCTTCCCTTTTAATTGTGGAATAATATTTCATTGTGGGGATATACCACATTTTGTCTATCCATTCATCAGTTGATGAACATTTAGGTTGTTTCCACTTTTTGGCTATTATGAATGCTGCTGTGAACATTCATGTACAATTTTTGGCGTGGACATATGTTTTCAATTCTCTTGAGTGTATATCTAGGAATGGAATTGTTGAGTAACTCTATGTTTAGATTGAGGAACTTCCAAATAGTTTTCCAAAGCAGTATATGAGGGTTCCAATTTCTCTACATCCTCACCAACACTTATTATTATCTGTCTATTTGATAACAGCCATCCTAATGGATATGAAGTAGTTTTGATTTGCATTTCCCTTTTGGCTAAAGATGTTAAGGATTTTTTTGTGAAATTATTCAAAATCCTTCACCTATTTTCTAACTGGGTTATTTGCCTTTTATTTTTCAGTTCTGAGAGTTCTTTATACATTTAAGTCCTTATATCAGATATATGATTTGCCAATATTTTTCCCATTATATAGGTTTTCTTTCTTTTTTGATAGTGTCTTTTGATGCACAAAAGTTTTTGATTTTGAATAAGTCCAATTTATATGTTTTTTCTTTTATCACTTGAGCTTTTGGTATCATATCTAAGAAAACATTGCCAGATTAAAAATCATGAAGATTCATGCCTATGCTTTCTTCTAGTGATTTCATAGTTTTGTCTTACATTTATGTTTTTGATCCCATTTGAGTTCATTTTTCATTTTTCATTTTATGGTGTGGAGTTCCAAATTCATACTTTTTCTTATGGATATACAGTTGTCCCAGCATCATCTGTGGAAGAGACTATTCCTTCTCCCATTGCATTCTTTTGGCATCCATGTAAAAATCAATTGATTGGAAATGTGAGGGTTTACTTCTACACTCTCAATTGTTTTCTATTGATCTATGTCTATCTGTATGCCAGTGCCATGCTGTCTTAATTACTATAACTTTGTAATAAGTTTTGAAATCAAGAAATTCTCCTCCAAATTTGTTCTTTTTCAAGTATGCTGTGGCTATTCTGATCCCTTTCATTTCCATATGAATTTTAGTACCAGTTTGTCATTTGTGGGGAAAAAAGGCCAACTGGAATTTTTATGAAGATTATATTAAATTTGTAGACCAATTTGGAAAATGTTTCAATTTTAACAATAGTGAGTCTTCTGATACATAAACATGGGATGTTTTTCCATTTATCTAGGTCATATTTAATTGCTTTCAACAATGTTTTATAGTTTTAGTGTGTATGTCTTGAATGCCCTTGATTAAATTTGTTCCCATCTATTTGATATTGTTTGATGTCATTGTAAATGGAATTTTCTTAATTTTATTTTCAGACTGTGCATTGAAAGTATATAGAAATACAATTGATTTTTGCACATTGACCTTTTATCCTGCAGTTTTACAGAACTCATTTATTAGTTCTAATAGCTTTTTAATGGATCCTTTAGGATTTTCTATACATAAGATCATGCCAGCCATAGAGAGTAAAACTATTTCTTTTCCAAATAGGATGACTTTTCTTTCTTTCATTCTTTTTCTTTCTCTTTTTTTTCTTTTTGCATAATTGACGTTGCTATAAACTGCAGTAAAAATGTGAAGAGACATCCTTTTGTGTCCGATTTGCATGATCAGTTGACTAAGATAGGTCTTTCCCCCATTATGTTAGCTGTGAGGTACTTTATAGATGCCCTTTATCAAGTTGAAGAAGTTTACTTTTATTTCTAGATTGTTGAATTTTTTTTTTTAATCATGAAGGAGTGTTGGATTTTGTCAGATGCCTTCTCTGCAACTGTTAAGATGGTCATGTGGTTTTTGTCTTATATTCTGTTGATACATACATTACATTCATTGGTTTTCACATGTTAAACTTACCTTGCATTCCTGGCATAAACCTCACTTGGTATTGGTTTATAATCCCTTTAATATGTTTGGGTTTAGATTACTAGTATTTTATTAAAGATTTTTTGCATCTACATTCATAAAAGATACCATCTATCATTGTCCTTTCTTGTGATGTTTTTGTCTGCTCTTGATATCAGGGTAATACTGGCCTCATAAAATGAGTTAGACAATGTTCTCTCCTCTTCCATTTTTTGGAAGAGTTTGTAAAGAACTGCCATTAACTCTTCTTTAAATGTGTGCCAGAATTTACCAGTGAAGCCATATAGTTCAAGGCTTTATTTTTCAGAAGTTTTTTTTTTTTATTATTATTAACATGACCTCTTTAATTGTTATAAATTTATTCAGAATTTCTATTGTTTCCTTGAGTCAGTTTTGGTAGAATGTATATTTCTAGAAATTTTTCCATTTCATTTAGGTTATCAAATTTGTTGGCATAAAATTGTTCTTTATATTATCTTATAACCCTTTTTGTTTCTGTGAGCTTGGTAGTATGTCTCTATTTTCTCTCTAATTTTAGTGATTTGAATCTTCTCACTTTTTTTCCCTTGGTCAACCTTCATTATCATTCATCTCAAAGTATTTTCTAATTTCTCTTTTGATTTTTTCTTTGACTCTGGTTATTTAGGAGTACACTACTTAATTTCTATATATTTGTGAGTTTCTCAATTTGCTATGTTATTGATTTCTAATTTCATTTCATCATGGACCGAGAAAATACTTTGTATTATTTCTTTTAAAATTATTATCATTAGTAGTAGTAGTATTTCTTAGAGACAGGGACTTGCTATGTTGCTCAGGCTGAACTCTTAACTCCTGAGCTCAAGTGACCCTCCTGTCGCAGCCTTCCAAGTAGCTGGAACTATAGTTACTTGCTATTACATCTGGTTTTTAAATTTTTTTGTATTATTTTTATCCTTCTAGAATTATCAAAGTTTGTTTTGTGTCCTAGCATATGGTATATCCTGGAGAATGTCCCATGTGTACTTGAGAAGAATGGATACTCTGCTGTTGTTGAGTAGAGTGTCTATTGATGTTGCTCTGCAGGAGGTACAGCCTTGAGTATGCACATAATCACCCTTAAAAGACACTGGTTTTTGGCAGGGCTCTCTTTGTCTCTTTTTCTAACCACACCCAGCTCTTACACCCTACTAATTGCCTGCAGATTGCTCTAATGTTTTCAACAATACCCCAGGGCATAAATTGCTTCACAGACTGATCCAGTCAAATTTGGGCTCCTTAGTAGGAATATTTCCCTAGGTCAGTGTTTGAAATTTGCTCTGACATCTGCGGGCTCTTTGTTGCTCTCTTTTTCCTCTGTTTCTGTCCAGCAAACTGGCCAGCTGGTACTTTACCCTATAATTCCAATACATCTACCAATGTTATCCTAATTTCTTTTTACCACCACCTTCATTGTTTTTTAGAGTACTCTTAGGCTTCGATTTTTTCCACACTCTGTTGTAGATAAAGTCAGTTCCTTTGGGGAGCGATTAGAGCTCTCTCTTCCAAGGCCTGCTTTTCTGCTAGGGTAAAATTTTTTAACTACAACTTTAATATTGGGGGCCAGGACAATGGCACACTTCTCTCTGAATCCCTTCTTGAGGAGATAAGTGTTTGGTAGAGTAAGGTGGCAGTAGCCCTACGTCTCTTTGGTTTGCCTCTCTTAGAATGGATCTACTGCTCCTCAATCCAGGGTGAGGGTGATTGAGGCCCCAGTATACTCAGTAGCACCATGTCCAAGATCTAGCTGTGTCCCATGATTAGGTGCTGGGTGGAAGAAAAGAGCCCCTACCTCTTGGCTGTACTGGACCAGAATTTAGCCTGAGCAACAGGTAACTGGAGGAAGCATTAAAAAATTTGATGTCCTTCCCCTCCCAGGAAGACAGACCTACTGGGAACTAGTGGGGAGAAGGAGTCCTGCATTCTTGGATGTTTCAGTCTGGAGTAGAGTTTCCTGCTCCACCAGGGCTGTGGGGTGTGGTTTGGGAAGAAGCATATTTTGGTTCAAATACCACAGACTTTCACTGATTTTGCAGTTTTAGTAGATTTTTTTGAATAAATGTTTTTTTTCATTTGTTTTATGTCATTAGGACTATTTCCAGAGACTTTAGATGGTTGTTTATATGTCATGATTTTTATTAGTTTCACTGGGGAGCAGTCCTATAAAGCTCCCATGCTGTAATGCTAGAAGTGGTATGTATCCATTTACATGTAATGTTATTATTGATGTAGTTGGATGTATGTGTGACATTTTAATTTTGTTTTTGATATGTCTCATGTCTTTTTTGTTCTATTCCTTCTTCCTTGCTTTCTTTTGCATTAAGTAGATATTTTCTAGTGGAACTTTTAAAGATTTTTTCACTATATTTTTTGATAATTTTGAGTTTTCTTAGTGACTACTCTAGGGATTATCATACACCTCTTAGCTTATCAGACTATACTTGAGGTTTATATTAATGTAGTTCTTTTGAACTATACAAATGGTACTCCTTTATAGCTCTATTCCCTTTTCCCTCTTTTTTTCCTATTATTGATATGTATATTATACATTTGTACTATGTTAAAATAGCATTTTAACATATTATATATGTTTTAGACCCAAGAATACATTATTTTAATTTTTACTCTATATAATTCTGGTTTTCAAAGAAGCTGAGATAAGAAAAGAGGAGTAACTATTTATAGTTTCTTATATTAATCTTATTTACCAACTTCTTTCTGTTCTTACATCTAAGGATTTCCTACTTTTTTTTCCTGTTTTTTGCTTTCCTAGGGAGAACTGTTACCTAACTCTTATCAACATTGATATTCCATTAAATTATAACTTTTAAAGAATAGAATAGAGGATAATTTTATGGATTGAATTTTGGTCCCCCAAAAGATACTTCCACATCCTAATCCTAGCACCTGTGAACATGATATTACTTGGAAATGGAGTCTTTGCAGATGTAATTAAAGTTCTGAAGATGAGATTATCCGGGATTTGGGGTGGGCCAGAAATCCAATGACAGGTGTCCTTTTAAGAAAAAGGACAGGAAGATTTGACACAAGGACACAGAAGAAAGAAGGTCATATGAAGGTGGAGGCAAAGATTGGAGTTATGCTGCCCCCAAACAAGGAATGCCAGGAGCCTCCAGAAGCTGGAAGAAGCAAAAAAGGGTTGGGTCCTGGCAACACCTTGATTTTGTCCTTTTAACCTTCAGAACTGTGACAGAATAGATACCAGCAGTTTTAAGCCACCTGGTTTGTGACAATTTGTTATGGCAACCCTAGGAAACTAATATACCTATCAAGTAAGCATTCCAGATTTTTTTCTACATAAATGCATTTTTGCTTTAGTTTGTAAAATTTTTTCCTCCCTGCTTAATTAAAATTTAACCATGGGGTTAAGACTGGTGATTCTAATTGTTACAAAATACTTCAAAGCATTAGTCCTGATTAATAAGCATCGATCCTGAACAACAAATAATTTTATGTGAGCATATACATATCAATAACTTCCGTATTATCCACCTAGACATTACAGTCAAGAAAACAGCAGGGAAGCTGCACCAGTTCATCAATTTGTTGCTTGTCATCTCCAAATTCACCCTTACTGCATGCTCTGTAAAAATGCATCTGAGCCATTTAAACATTTTTCCTTTTGTCAGCTGGCACTGAAGCTTTGTCAGTAGAGGGCACTGGAAAGATGGTGCAGCAAGAAAAGGTTTTGTTCCCTGTTTCTGGCAGGCTCACTATGCTTGTGCAGCTCTCTTCAGTGCCTGTCTTCTGTGGTGCACAGTTTGTTTAGCACTAGGCAGCTTCCCCTGGCACCACCCCTATTGTAGTTTTGTAGTAAAGTGCCTCTGGTGAAACATTTCCCCATGAACATCTTTCTCAGGCAGCACAGAAGACCAGTTCCAGAGGGTGAGTTTCTAGCAAGTTCCAGAAGACAGAGTTCCAGTAATTCTCAGACGTTGGAGTTTCAGCAAGTTCTGCCTGCAAGGCACCACAGCATCTTTCCTACCACTGAGTGAATCTCTACTGGCTGCGTCCTGTCCAGTAAGGTCTGGATCTTAGCTCTGGGCAGAGAGGAGGGGTGGAGAATGCTTAATCTCAGTTCTAGGGGGAGTGGCTATCGTATCTACTATTATATATCTGTTATTCCTATATCCTTTAGAGCAGCAGCCCCCAATCTTTTTGGCACTAGGGACTGGTTTCATGGAAGACAATTTTTCCATGGACTGGGATGCTGGGGAGGAAAGTTTGGGGATGATTCAAGCACATTACATTTATTGTGCAGTCAAATCTCTCTACTAATGATAATCTGTATTTGTAGCTGCTCCCCAGCGCTAGCATCGCCGCCTCAGCTCCACCTCAGATAATCAGGCATTAGATTCTCATAAGGAGTAAGCAATCTAGATTCCTCACAAGTGCATTTTATAGTAGAGTTTGCACTCCTATGAGAATCTAATGCAGCCGCTGATCTGACAGGAGGCAAAGCTTATGCAATGATGCCAGCAATGGGAAGCAGCTATAAATACAGATGAAGCTTACTGCTAACCTCCTGGTGTGTTGCCAGGCTTGAGTGTTCCTTTTTTTTTTTTTTTTTTGAGACAGGGTCTCCATCTGTTTCCCGGGCTAGGGTGCAGTGATGCAATCGCAGTTTACTGCAACCTCAAACTCCTGGACTAAAGCGATCCTCCTGCTTTAGCCTCCTGAATAGCTGGGACTATAGGCACATGCCACCATGCCCAGCTAAATTTTCTATTTTTTTTACAGATGGGGTCTTGCTCTTGCTCAGGCTGGACTCAAACTCTTGGCCTCAAGCAATCCTCCCACTTTAGCCTCTCAAAGTGCTAGGATGATAGGTATGAGGTATCACGCCTGGCCTAGGGTTCTCTTTACTCCTTACTAGCTAATCCCTCATTATTCCAATCTCCTCTTAACATTAATAATTATTTATCTTAAACATTCCTTATTCAAATGATTGTGTGCATTTTCTCTCCTGATTGTGCCTAGACTGATACAGAAGTAATCATGGAATAACGGTGCCACATAAATTTTGAAATAGTACACAAATATATTTTCACATGGCTGTCACAACAATTCCTGTGAAGTAGGCATGGTAAGTACTATTTATTACTCACATTTTACAGGTAAGGAATAAGGTTCACAGATTGTGAGTAGTCCAAAATCACAGTCATTTTTATCATCTGTAAAATGGGGATAACAATAGAACTTATTATGTCCTAAGGTCACTGTAAAGATAAAATGATGTAAAGCACATAAAGCACATAAAGTGCTTAGTATATGATACTGGCTTGCTATATACAAGTTGAGCATCCCTAATACAAAAATCCAAAATCCAAAGTGCTCCAAAATCTGTACATTTTTGAGGGCCAACATGATGATGGTGCAAGTGGAAAATTCCACATCTGCCCTCACGTGAAGGGTAGCAGGCGAAACTTTGTTTTATACACAAAATTTAAAAATATTGACTAAAATTATCTTTAGGCTATGTGTATAAGGTGTATATGAAACATAAAAGAGTTTTGTGTTTAGATTTGGGTCCTATCCCCAAGATACCTCATTAACATAGATGCAAATATTCCAAAACCCCAAAACATTCCAAATCGAAACATTTTTGTTCCCAAGCATTTCAGATAAGGGATACTTGACCTGTATATTATACTTGAACTGAAAAAATTATTCAGATAGTCTGGTATATATACCAGATAGTCTGGTATCTTCTTACTAAACTACTCACAGTGAGTTGTATGGGTCTTATGTATTTTTTCAATATCTATTTTTTTAACTAATGGTACTTGTTTTAACAAGTACCACAGCATACCAACCAAAGATAAACCTACCATTTCACACTTTGTGTGGTTACTGCTTTCTGAGGCAAAGAAAAAAAAATGACCAGAGTAAGAGCCAATCAATTTAGAGTAAGTTTATGTCAGCTTAATAGAATTCTAGGCCTACTATGGTCAATGGCCAAGCTCTGAGTGAGGAAACCAAACTCCTAATACAGCCCTAAATTTATAAGGTGAACCCTCAAACTTAAATGTTTCAATGTTAATAATACAGGCAATGTAACTAGCATTTATAGTCTTATCAGATTCAGCTTCTGTTAATTCTTTTGGTCAAGGGATGGGCTCGGAACAGGATGTTAAGGGAAGGTAGGCAAGGAAAGGACCCAGTTTACTCTATCTGTGTCAGTTATTATATCAACCCTTTGATCACTGAAGATTTCAGTAACTAAACATAGAAAGTCAGTGATGCACTGAGTTGGAATTATATATTAAACAAACGAAATGTAGTCTCAAACCTTGTATAGAAGGTTGTAGAAAATTGCCTTGTATAGACGTAAGCAATAGTATATAAAAATCCTTGGTTAATGTAAAGTACTTTGGCAGGATTAAAAAAAGCAATAGAAAATTATCCTGTAGGACTGGAATGGGACAGGTACAGCATTCATTAAACTTCAGAAGGAGGAAAATGCTTTATGGCTGACTGCAAAGTTCTCATGCAATATTTATCGGAATGAGGGACATTTTAAGTGATCCTCTTCTACAATTATATAAGCTCCTTACTCCGGACTGTTCAGTACATAATTTTCCTTTGGTACAGAAAATCATTTTAAAGAGAAACAAGTAGGAACTCTTTTTCCTCCCTCAGGCATAAAACCCTTTAACCCGCTAGCTTCCATTCCGTGTGGGAGAGAAAAAACAAACAAAAAACAAAACTGCTTTGGTACCGGAGGAAAACAAGGAAAGTAGCTGAGTCCAGTAAGCACCTCACAAGTTCCTCAAGATCACCCCAGAGGGAAGGGTTCGCGACCGGAAAAAGTCGGATTGCCCTGACAGGAAGGGCAAGCCACTCTGGAGCTTGCGGACGCGAACGCCACCACAGAGTTCAAAAGCGATTGCCAGAGCGTCGGCCGTCTGTTAGCTCCTCCCTCTCCTGCCTAGCGGTAGCTAGGCAACCGTTGGCCCTCTGGGAGATCTGAGGCCCAGCCACTGCGTTAGTGCCTCTGGCGGCCAACAGCTAGCGCTGCAGGACTCTGTCATGGTTTTTACCCTCCCCTCTCTCCACCCCCTTTTCCCCCCGCCCACCCCTTCGCCACTTCGGCTCCTCCCTCTTCTTCTCTCTCTCCTCTCTCCGTCTCTCTCTCTCTCACTCTCTCTCTCCCTCCCTCCTCCCTCCCTCTCTCTCTTCCTCCTCCGCCTCCTCAGCTCTTGGGCTAGAATATCTATGGGTCGAAACGTGATGCGATGAATCCGAGAGAGACCGAAACTGGGACGAGGAGTGCGGCGGAAGCGGCGGGACTCCCGGGCATGGGGGCTTCACCACAATAGAGGCAGCGCCCCCACCCGCCCCCGCCAGCCCCTCTGGAGCGAAACCCCCAAACCCCCTCGGGAAAAGGATGGCGGCGGCACCTACCCAGATCGAAGCCGGTGGGTAGCTGTGTCCAGGGGGCTAAGGGTGTGGGGGCTTAGGGCGACTGCTGTCAGTTTCTTTTGAAAAAGCTTCTATTTCTCTTCTTTGCCTCCTTCTCAACCTCTTTTCCCCCCTCTTCCTCAGAGCTGTATTACCTGATCGCTAGGTTCTTGCAGTCCGGACCCTGCAACAAATCCGCTCAGGTGAGGGGGAGAAGGAGATCTGGGAGTCGTGGGGGGAATGGTCCCAATGGGGAAATCGAGGCAGTGGGGTGAGCAGTTCCTCTAAGGGTGAGGGAAAGGCCGGCCTTGACTAGTCCTACGGTCAGCGGCTGGGTTTTAAGTGGGGAGGGAGGAATGGGTTGATGGCCCGAGCTGCTCCTCATATTCCTGTTTCCCTTTTGCTCAGGTGCTAGTGCAGGAGCTCGAGGAGCATCAGGTACGGAGCCCCTTCGGGAAGGGGTGGGGAGGGTTGGGGTGAGACTGGAGGAAGGGGAGGGCAACACAGGGGCGGAGGACAGGGGCCGGGAGGGAGGCTTTGATCTGGGAACCCATAGCTGTTGTCACCGGGGTGAACCGGTTTCTTCCCTCAAAAGGGGCGGACAACGCTGGGGTCTTAACTAGCCCCCTCTTTATGCTTGTGGAAGCGTTTTTTCAGGATTTCCTCCTCCTCTGCCGCCCTCCCCCCTCGCCCCCCCACTACCTCTGAGGCAATAGCTATCGAGCCAACAGAAATAAAGACGCCAAAGGTCGAGGATCAGGATCCAGGCTGGGTTCTGCTGATGGGGAGCTGAGGCTTCACCTTAATCATTTGTCCCCCCTTCCCCTTTATTTTCCTCCGGCCCCCAGCTGATTCCGCGCCGCTTAGATTGGGAGGGGAAAGAGCACCGAAGAAGCTTTGAGGATCTGGTGAGTAAAGTTTTCATTTCAACTTAACCCAACTCTTTCTCCACTCCTTCCCCACCTTGTACCCCCAACCCGCCCCCGACCTCTCAGCCAACTCGGCTCTAGAGCTCAGTGCGGAGCCAAAGAACGACTGCCCCTTCCCCCCTCCCTGCCAGTCGGAGAAAAGGTACCTTCCCTCCCCACGGCCTAGCTTGTTTCCACCCGAAAACTTTGAAGAATGTGAGTTGGTTATCAGAGGTGCTGTGTTGTGGATTATGAATATGTTACAAACATCGGGGAAGGCCCATTGTACAGGGAAAAGGGAGAGAAACCAGGGGGTTATCTTGGGGCACGTACCAAGGACGACGCTGGCCAATGACAGCGTTGGTAACAGCCCAGAGTTCCGGATTAGTGGAAGAAAACTGGTTTCTGGTTGGTCCTGGCCTGAAATACGGGAACTAAGGCCAGGCTTGGTCTTTTTTTTTTTTTTTTTTTTGATTCGGGGTGTGGGGGGGCGGGTAGAGAAGGGACTCTGAAGGGGAGTTGACGGACCTGGAATAGGGAAAAACCACATAATTAAAAATAATAAGGACCATCGAGCCAATTCCAAAATTTGCCAGTTTTACATAATGGACTATCGAATAAAAGCATAATTGTTATATATTTCAGATTTTAGAAAATATCTCCTTATGTCATCCATCAGTACATCTCATTTGTATATATGCATTATCACTAAATAAAAACTATGAATAATTACCTTTTTGAGAATTGGTGAACCACAATTTTGGATTTACAAGGAGACAACAATGGGCATATTTTAGAATAGAACATACTTTAGTAAAGGACCAAAGGCATTGCGTTGGCTGTGTTGTTTCTCCTGCAAATATAATTAATAGTATAAATGCACCTTCTGTTCAGCATTGACACACAAAAAAGGTGATCCTTTTTATTTTGAGGGGGACAGATTCCCTTGTGTTAGCCACTGCCACGGTGCACTGGAGGGTAATGAAAGGAGAAAGGGATGTTACTAAAATCAGAATTCAGCTACCTTTCCTTCAAATAAGATCCAAGTGGAGGAAAATCAGACAAAGTTAAAGTTGGAGCAGTATGGTAAACTCTAAATATAAATAAAATGGTTTAAAATTTGCTTGCAATAATACTATATTTAAATTGCTTTAGTGTTCATTTTGATATTCTTCTTTTTATTATATTACAACCGCAATGCCACGCTAATTATTACCGAATCTACTGACTATATATTTTTCATACATTTTGTAAATCACAGAAAATAGTACAATAATTGTGATAAAGGTGAATTTGACCATTTGTACTATTAATGGTAACAATTTCTCAGGTGGACAAAAATTATTTTTGAAAAACTGTATGTATTAATAGGTTATTTAATTTATAGTCATACGTTTTGTTGGACTTAAGTCCTTCCCTCCCCTCCAAAAAAGGCAAAAACAGCACCTACTAATACATGTTTTAACACATAATGAATGACTGATAGGATTTTGTAGATACAGTTTTGATACTGAGATGTGTTGAAATGTTTTCTATTATGTTGTTCCTTTCACAGCCTATATACATCTGCAAGCAGGACCATTTTTAAGCAAGTAGCAAAAGGAGACCTAAAGGAAAAAGCTTTTCTGAAACTAACTTGACAGTAATAAACAATATATGAATATTATAGTAATTAAAAGAGAGTCTCCTCACCACAAAAAAACAAAAACAAAACAAAACCTCAGTTTAATGGACTTTTTACCCCCCCTTATTTTGTGCAGGCATATTTTACATGATTGTGATGAGTGTCTATTTTGTGATTTATATTTTTCCTAACACTTTTACATATACTCACCTGTGTATTTGAATAGTCATCATTTTTTTAATGGTAAGAAAAAATTCAGTTGTATTTAAGATGCTGTAATTGAAAACAACTTCCAGTTTTTCACTAATATCTTTGCATAGTTAGGTTTTCTTTTTCTGCTTTCTTACACCTCCCCTCCTCCCCTGTTATTTTCCCAGACTTTAGTCCCTAAATGGAGTTATCAGGTCAAAGGGGCTCATGAGTTTTATAGTTCTTGTCATATATTGTAAGATTGCTTTCCAGAAGATTGTACTAATTTATAATGTCACTAGGTATTTAGAATGAGTTTTTTTATAAGTTTAAATCTTTTGGTGGCTTTAATAGGTGAGAATAGCTCCTAGTTAAGTAGCTTTTTTATTATTAGTAAGGCTTAACCTTTTAACAATTTTTTAAATTGTTAATCCATTTATATATCCTTGCATGTACTTGATTTTTACCTTTTATCTTTTTAATTGACTGCTTTCTGTTTTATATTTTCTTAGACATTCTCTTACGCACAAGGATAATTTCTTCTATTGTGTGAACATTATCTGTAGATAAGTAGTATACCTTTTTTGTTTTTCATTTACTTTTTATATTTTCCATACTAGAAAAGGAAACTCCTTTTATTTTCCACACTGGGATCCAGAGTTTCTAGGGATAATACTTTTTGATACCATGGTATTTGAAGTCAAATGTCTGTTTTCTGCCTATGGATTTCTTTGTAAGGGAAGATGGAGCAGGGTTGAGTGAGAATTTGAACAGCCTGTAGTAGCTGAGAACTGAGTGTGTAGTGTTAGATTGATTGCTAGACTTATCAGTTGTATTGTTGGTTAAAATGATTTCACATCTGATCTCTGATTTTGAGTGTCTTCATTGTGGAAGAGATGGGATGTTTTTTCTTGGGGTAGGTACTTTTTAAAGTGCTATTAGGAAAATTGATTTATACAGTGGTCTTTGACTTAGGTACACATAATGAGTTGAAATTTTAGTATTAATAAAGTATTACTAAAGTATTAATAAATAGTATAATCTTGATTTATCTGGCTTATTAAATTGTATCACAGTACTTCAAACTTAAGGCAAACTGGGGTATGAAAAGGAGAGAATACAAATGTATAACGAAGTACAGGACTATAAACAAGGATATCAACGTACTGAAGTGGGTTGCATAGCTACATATATTGCATATTTGAAACAAAAATCCTGCCTTTCTGTTTGTATGTTTGCTTTCATTTGATTTGATTGTCTGTAATTCTTAACTTGATTTATCTAGAAGAATATTAAGGTAACGATAAATTGGATTTCTTGAACACCTTTTTACCACTGTTACTATTACAGATTCTAGAAATCCCCCCTTTTTTCTGAAATGGACATCTGATTTAGTGTTTTACTTGTAATTTTGAACACAAAATTTTTGAACACCAGTAGCTTGTTTGTTAAAGCTACTGGCAGGCAAGTATTGACATCTCCAAATCTGAAGTGTCTTTAAACGAAATGAGTCTGTACATGAAATTTGTTTGTCAGTTTGTGTTGAACTGTAAGTTTTTTTTTAATATGGCATTCAAAATAAAACATTCTGAATTAATTTTTCAGAATTTTAACAATTGTCCCTCTAATGATAGAGGGAGAATTTTGAAATTGTGATTGTTTATGAAGTTTGATCTGCGCATTTTTCTTTATTTTCTGCTTCCTAGTTGACTGTTAATTGACATCATAGTAGAATTAAATGTGCTTCTTTAAATTCATCTTAAGGTAGACAATGTAAATAATTACAGATGTCCTTTCATTTTTGGTGATCCTATTGAATTGTTGGATATTTTATTGCTTGCTCCTTGAAGCTTTATTGTGGTCAACACACACAGCTATGGATGTGCGTGTGTGTGTTTACATGAACAGTTTTTGTTAATATATAAATTTTATATATTGAAATAATTTGGAAACTTTTTTAAAGGCACATTATAAGCTTTTTAAGTCACTCTAAGGGGACTTTTTTCATAATACGGAACCAAAGCCATAAATATCTTTAGGTGTGGTATATCCTTTTACATTTATTCAACATTTTTCATCCATAGAACTGAAAGCACCAGTTAGTGCTTGCATTTGGAATGACATAGATTATATTCCACTCATTTTATATACAAAATACTTGAAGTAATTTTATGCTATTTAAAAAAAAACTTCTATGAAGATTATGTATTTAAAAAGAATACATGCATCTATGATGATACATGTTATTACAAGAATTTGCATCTGCGTATAACACATTCAAGTTTAAAGTGTTTTCACATTATCTCATTTCATCCTCACCAACTACTTTAAAACACTGTATTTGAATGCCTGACATACCTGTATTCTTTTCTTACTTTAGCTGTTGTTCTCTAATTAATAGTAATAGCTTAATGCTTTGAGTACTAGTAGGACAATTACTGCATCTTTAAGTGTGGAAGCAGTTGAAGCAAATTAACTGCCATGTGGCCACGCAGCCATAGTTAGGAAGAACAGAATGCATCATGGGAAACCAAAAAGCATGTGCTACTCAACTCCAGTGCAGTGTAGTATGCATATAATGCTAGCTGATAGGTCTTATGATAGAGAGCGGTCAGTATCCGGAAGCCAGTATTCTTGACTACTGAACTTGCTTGAACTGCGTGTACACTCTTGCTCTCTGAAACACGTTGGCTTCAGCTATTTGTCTAGATCCTTGGCCTTTCCTCACCCCCCGACTTGTGGCTCTAGGAACATACTTTCAATGATTAAGATCCTTTTGGATATTTATCATTAATCTTAGGAAAACTGGTATCTCAGTACAAATGAGATGATACTGTGAATGTGAAGAGAGCTGCTGTTAGGGAGTAAGAATTTGGATTTGGTGAATTTGCCTTACAAAATTTTGTTCCGAAAGCATCTTTGTCACATTTGAATATTAGTTTTAGTTTGCTTTCTTTTTGTTTTACTACTGATGTTGATTACTTATTGATTGATAAACACTTTCTTTTTGGTTGGGAGCAAAACAGTAATCTAAAGACAATTTAGTGTTTGTGTCATAATTTAGAGATGCCCTTGTTTGACATTTCTTACATGGAATTTTGTGGATAATAGAAACAACCTGAGATTTAGTGTGAAAGATAGCCTTTACTAGCTCAGTGACACCAGGCAAGTTACTTAATCTCTCAGCGATTCAATTTCTTCATTTATAAAATGAAAATCCCTACGTGTTGTGGTGTGGACCAAATGAGTTAAATGTTGAAATAATGCAATTTGTTGGTTGTAAGTGCTATGCAACTGAATTGTTCACTACATTTTGAAATTAGGACAGAGAGGCTGAATGACTAACATGGAAATCTGGAGAACCATGACCCTAGAATTTGTGTTTTCTTAGCTATCTAATTATCACCTCCTAATTTTCCTAACATGTTTATGAGATAAGGGACATATAAAACAGTTGTGTTAAAAAGGGTATTTAAAATGTGAGTGTCAGAATCAAACCTAAAATGAGTGTTTTGAAATGTGTCTGTGTTAACTCACACAAAACAATGAATGTTTGCCAAAAGATATTTAGTGTCATTTGCATTTTTATGAATGCCAGACAAATAATTTAGTATGATACTGATGTAGTATTCATACTTTTTTAAGAACTGGGAGGTATAGTGTGATTTTTCAGATGTCTTATTGCAGGGATTTTCAACCCTTATGATTTATCTTACACTGAATTTATTTTCTATGTATCATTGATAATTATTTCCTTGTATTTTAAGTTACCTTGTTTAAGATATTTTCTCATGCCCTTTAGTATCTGTCATGGTGCTTTTTAGTTAGGTGCCCCTCAATTATTTGTTCAATTTTCCTATTAACTTTTGTTAGAAGCATGATACAGATTTATTAATCTGCTAGATGGTGCTAAGTTCTTTTATTGGAACTTTCGATACTGAGCGACTTCTAGAATGTGGGTGGGTGCTCTGTCCTTGTGTTGATTTCATCTGCCCTCAGGTTTATAATACCTTTTAGTGCTGTCTTGAGGTAGTATAACCCAGAGAATACTTGAGCCTAAGAGGGTTGCTCTGACTCTTTCCTGAGGAAATCTTAAAATCCAAAACAGAAAAAGAAATGCTCTGCATAATGCTTAACATGTTCAAAGGAGAGTGATAGGAAATCTTAACATTTTGTAGGTCGCTCTGCTAACCAGTGCTGTGACTAGAGAAAGGCCTGCTTATTCTCTTTCCCTTTCTGCCCCATTTTTCCCCTTTCCTCCTTCAAAATTTTCTCCTTTCCTCCTTCAAATTCAGCAGACATTAAAACCCAACACTTAAGTTATAAAGGTGTAGTATCAGATTATTGTAGAAATTTATATTTTACTGAAAAGTATCAAGAAGAAAAACTACTGATAAATATTTGCGTTTTCTTCCAGTCTTGTTTTTTTGCACAAGTATTTGTATTTTTTTCCTTCAAAATCAGATGATGTTCTGGACAGAGTTTTTCATTTTTTTAAACAGCACTATGGGGGAACATTTAAACATTGGGGAGCTATTATGTGCTTAGTCACTGTGCAAAGTGTTTTACTGGGTTAAGGTGCCTTTCTTTTTACTTGGAATACCCTCTGTTCCCATTTGTCTGTCTTGTGAACTTTTCACTTGTCCTTCAAGTGTGAAATTGGACATGAACTCTTACCTCCAGGCAAAATTAGGAACTGTACTTCTTTGCTTCCTTAGCTGTCTATACTAACCTCTGGGCACTTGCAGCTTTGATTTGTTTCTATTTATTAGTGTCCTTCACTGGGACTATGGGTTCCCTTAGGGCAGCAGTTTAATCTTCTTTCCATTGTATCTCTATACTTTAAATGTCTCAATGAATACATGCATGAGTGCATGATTTTGTTTTTGTCCTAACAAGATCATATGAGATAGTTATCATTACTCCCTTTTTTACAGATGAGGAAGCTCAGGTTTGGAGAGGCTAAGGTCACATTAAGCAGGAACTGGGGATTCTGGAAAGGTTCAAATTTAAGTCTTTTACTGTATCGTACTACCAGGAAAGAGTAACAGCTAGTACATTTTAGAGCCTGAATAATCCAGGCTGTCAGACTTCAAAGTACCATGCTTATCTCTATACGACATTTATATTGATATATTGAAAGCAGTGCACTATTTTTCAAAATCCATTTTATTTCCTGTCCTTAAGGATCAAAAGATTATGTGACTAACTTTTGTATGTGCCTATTTCATCTTTCCCCTCCAAAAAAGAAAATTAAAAATCCCAGGCAAATTGTTTCATTTTACTTCTTGAGCATGTGATCTCAATTTGATTCTTCATTTTACCTTTGTAGCCATGGTCTTAGTTAGAAAACAAACACACACAATTCTGTTATGTTTGTTTTTTAGAGTTGCTTGTCATATCCTATTCTCTCTAAAAGCCAGGGTAAAAAGAATATTGTCGCCATCTGAAAATTAGTATTTCAAATGTAGCTCTTGGTGCAGGCCTGGCCTCCTGAGATTAGCTACCTTTTACATTTTATTCATTGCCCAGCTGGATTCCTTTTAACTAATTATGATGAGTAGGATCATCCCAGTGAGCTCTCTCTTCTTCTCAGTTGTCATAATGATTCTGAAGTGTGGTAATTTGGTTGTTAGATTTGCTCTTTAGGTTAGCCAATCTTCATATCAAGAAGGTTTATATTCTAGAATTCATTTAATTTCTTTCAGTTTATTCAGATTTATAGTTTTCATTTCTTTGCAGCCTTTGTGTTAGTTATCTCTATCTTTATAATTTTTCAACTGTCTTAATAGGACAGTAGTAGAAAGAGCAGTGGGCAGAGACCCAGATTCCTTTTGTGACAATTGGACAAGACACTTCATTTGTCTGGATCTGTTTTCCTTTCTGTAAGCTGTAGAATTAGGTTGATTATACATAAAGATCCTTTCAATTCAAAGATTCTATAATTTAACTCCTTAGAGCTGTTTTACAGATTACAGAAGTTTGTATTATTCTCTTAAACTTTGTTTTTAGAGAATGCTTTTCTTCTGCAGATCTTAAAGCACTTAAGTGTTACTAGTTAGCCATTATATTCCAGAGAGAGAAATATAGTTAAATGACTGAGATTAGAATGTTTGAACTTTAATCAAAAAGAGTGGTTTATTATATTACGTTATGAATTTTGTAGAGTATTTTAAAGTACGTACTTTAAAAATTACATTTTATGAACCATTACGTTTACACATATCTTTAATATAGAATTATTAAAAGCCTTTTCAAAAAGTAACTACCCAGGATAGATAGTAAGAGGTCTTGTATCTAAAAAGATCACCTTGAATAAGTTCCAGCTTTAATCAAAAGCACATGGATTCAAGTAAACATTTAACTATCACTTATGAGAGCTAAAGTTTGATTTAGAGGAAACTTTTTTTTAATAAGAACTATACCAATGTAGACTGGAAGCCTGCTAATGTTTAAAGGAGAAGGTAGCATGTTTTTGACATTATTTTGATAGAATGTATGTATCTCTAGTACTTTATAATAATCATTTATTGGTTTTAGATAAAAAGACTTTTTGAAGGGGACCACTTGGAAATTGAGCTATTTTTTGTTGTATAGGGTGAAAATCAAACTTCTGAAATTTATTTACTTATCATACCAATCTTCAAGGGAGAGAAGTTAGGAGTAGACAAGTCTTGTTTTGGTTGTTGAATATACAGACTCATTTATAACCACAAGTGACTCTGAGTTTTTGAATTATTATTGAGGAATTGATAAAAATTTTTATATAATTTGCTGAAAGTAAGACATTGTTTCTGTAAAATGATGTAATGAAGGGGCTTAAGATGTCAATTTACAATATAATTCTCACAGATTTTCTATAAGAGAGTAATTCTAAAAGTTGTAATTAGGGAAACTCCCATTTTCTAGATTATATATGCTAAATATGTTACATTTCTAGGGTAGTTAATAAGTTTTTATAACAAGTGAATAACTATTGAGTTGGTCAGGGGATGAAGAAAAGAAACTTGCCAGTAAAGACAACTACCAACCTATGTAAAGCTCCTCATATAGCATTTACTTGATGAAAAAGTAATGGCCAGTATTAGAAAGTCCCATTTATCTAAGACAGTGTTGGGGCAAAAAGGCATAAGCTGTTACAGATGTTAATGTGCAGTACCTTAAAGCTTTTTTCTTTCCGATACATATTTTTGAGGATACTAACTAAATTTGCATGTAGGCATATTTCAGAAATGCTCTAATGTGGCGGGTATGAATTATAAACTGGAATTTTTGGATATCAGTTTCTATAGATAATAAGAAATGTTTTTTAGATTGAATTATCAGCCACTTTTAACTTTAGTAGTACCTCTATATTTTACTGAAATATAGTTCCACATAGTTATTGCTTGGGGAAATAAGCTAAAGATGTACAAAATAATTGAAAGAATTTGCCTAATCCTTTGTCCTGATCCAGAAACTAAACCTTTTAGATGCAAATCTGAAATAATCCAGTTGCCATTCTTCCTGAGCATCATGACAGTTGCCCAGGCCTCAGTTATTTTGGTAGGTTAAAATTGTTTTTTGAAGGAGCTTACAAAACATAATTGGTGGGAAATAATTTTTAAAAAATAATAATTACAGTAGAATCACTTATATTCCCACAATTCTAAATACAAGTTAGACTGTAGTTCTTTGACTTGTGTTTCCTAGGAAAATAAAAAATGTACCCTGATATGAGAATCTGAGATTTTTTCCTCCAAGAATTCTTATAACATTAATTATAGTTAGACTTTACTTTGATTTTTATTTATTCATTCTACAAATATTTATCTAGTCCTGCCTTATTCTAGGTAATTTTTGGGGGGGGTGTTAGAAATATAGCAGTGAAGAAAATACACAAAATCTCTTCTTTCATGTTGATGACCAGGGTTGATTTGCAAAATTATTCTTTTGTGTTGTATTGTTATACTTGACCTGATGGTAATACTGTTATTAATGTGTATCCTATTTGATGGTACAGATATACATATGTGTGTGTGTGTGTGTGTGTGTGTAAAATTGCAGCACTTAGAAATACTAATACTATTGATATGTGTCTACTTTGATGTACACGTATGTATTATTATTATGTTCCTTTTGCCTAAGGATTTTTAATATTCTGGTTTACTCTGTTTACTCTTTTAATAATTAGGTATTTATAAAATACATCAGGGATTTGAACATAAGCTTAGATTAAAAAATAGTTTTTGTTTTTGTTATTGTCTCATTCTTATGTTAGCTCAAGTCCAGAAATTTACTTGTGTTTTTTTTTTTTTTAAACGGCTTATGTTTCAAGGAATTTTGGCTGCAGGGCTGTTATTTAGTGTGTTGTATTTATAAAATTGTTAATTTGATACCCTTTTGAAAACAAGTTAACTTTCATAGGAAAAACAATTCTGCTTTATTGGGTGAGAATTTGGTGCAAGTAATACCTGTCATTTGTATTCTTACTATTTGTATAAAATCTAGTCTTCTGATTTTTGATCAGTTCATCATCACTACTGAATAAATCAAACAGTAGAGAGTTTACCCATCACCTGTGTGCTTTTGATTTTTGCATGCTTACTTTTGCTACTTTGTAGCACTTATAAGATTAATACCTAAGGATATGATTTAATCAAGATGTGTAAAAGTAAGTTAGAGTGCCATGCCATTTAAATGTTGGTTGTTATATCATTTAAATGTGCTTATTTTGTGACTGTTTCTTAACATTTTGTTCAACTATTAAATATTTAAAATTTTATTTTTCTCTTGGGCATGGTGTCTCACAGCTGTAATTCTAGCACTTTGAGAGGCCAAGATGAGATGATCTCTTGAAGCCAGGAGTTCAAGATCAGCCTGAGCAACGTAGGGAGATGTTGTCTTTACAAAAAATACAAAAATTAGCTGGGTGTGATGGCACATGCCTGTAGTCCCAGCTACTCAGGAGGCTGAGATGGAAGGATTGATTGAGCTCTGGAGTTTGAGATTGCAGTGAGCTATGATGACACCACTGCACTCTAGCCCAGGGCAACAGAGTGAGATGCCATCTCAAAAAGAAAATTATTTTTCTGATTCATATTTTAAAATTGTATTTTGCTCCATGGTGGAACAGTTTGTAACGGAATAGATATTTTTAAACGAAATAAATAGTTTTTTTCCCTATGTTTTATTTATGTTTTTTTAGGTGGCAGCCAATGCACACATTCCTCCAGACTACCTCCTTAAAATTTGTGAGCGGATTGGTCCCTTACTTGATAAGGAGATCCCTCAGAGCGTTCCTGGGGTACAGACATTACTAGGTGTCGGTCGGCAGTCTCTGTTACGGGATGCCAAAGGTGAGATTTTCAGATTTTAGAACTGTGATATCAGAGGAAGGAGTAGAGAGTAGCTTATTTTTAGGTTGAGTAAATGTTCCTATGCTTTTCTAAATACTCATTTTTTTTCCAGTTTTTTAATCTTACCACTGTTATTTTTGTTTTCTTAGTGTACAAGTGAATTTTTAGAGATTTAAAAAGCAGCCCTTTTTTTTTGTAAAACAGTGACTATCATAGAGGTGAAAAATAAAAAGTCCCTTTGTAATCGTGGAATAGAGATCTGAAGGATTGTTGCTTTGATTAATACGATATACATGCTTAAAAGATTCTGTCATTACATTATAATGCTCTTACTCTGTTGGTCTTGATAATATCATCCTAATATTGCACATTTCATAATGGGTAAATGAAAACTATATGTAAACTTTTTATAATTGAAAATATTTAAACAAAAATATCAGTCTGTCAGTGACTATTAAATAACAGATTATTCAACTAGTTTTCAGTTTTCTTAACAGATTTTTTTCTCATGTTTTATATGGAATCCCAATATGTAAAACATATAAATTGGTGTTTTATAAACATAAAAATGTGAAATTAGGCATTAGGGATGCCTCTTGAATTAATAAATGCTTCAGGTCTAGCAACCCATTTTTTTATTAACATAGCATTTTTAAAAATCCTAATTCACCAAGATAAATAGTTGTATAAATGGTGATACCAGGTTTTAAGTGTCTCATTTTATAATTTATGGAAAATTTTCAATTTAGTTAATTTGTAAGCTTTCAATAGGATAGTAGAATCTTTTTTGTTTCAAAGCCAAATTATTAGTAATATTTAATATTTGCTTGAATTTTTTGACCTAAACATAGAAGTGAGACAAAAAACAAACTATTTATACTCAGTTATCATCTGATATGCAGTGTTGTTACCTATTATGGTACAGCTGGCAAATACTCCACAACATGAGTATAAACCCAAGTATAAATGTGCCTGAATTTTCCCTGGCATGTTTGTGCTATGGTTGTGTCCTTGCTTATACAGTTTTATATGAGTAGACATGCAGAAGCCTAAAGATCAAGAAGGACTGATTTAAATTTAAAACCATATTAATCTGTCACATATTTACATAAGATTCAAGCATGTACGTAATAAAAGCTTTAGTTCAAGGCCAGCACAGAAATAAAATAGTCCGATGATATGTTAACGGTGTTGGTGCTTACCAGTCATAATTTAGTTTTTCACATGTTTAAATACATGCATATTATTTTATTGTGGTTTTAATAGTTAAAGATATATTCCAACATATGAAATTGAAATCTGATATTTGCCTCTGAGATGCAGTTGAATAACACTACTCTATTCCTTAACTAACTGTTTTGATCTTTTTATATAGACTGTAAGAGTACACTATGGAATGGGTCTGCTTTTGCAGCTCTACATAGAGGGAGACCTCCAGAACTACCTGTAAATTATGTGAAACCTCCAAATGTGGGTGAGTAAAATCCAGTGTGACTTATAAACATATTCTTGATTCCTTCCTTCCTGAACTCATTAGAAGCCAAAAATAGGTACCAGAATTAAATTTGAAGTATAAACAAACCGTTACATTCTTGAGGAGTTTTATAGTCGGCCTAGATTTTTAAAACATTTTTACTTAATGCAAATATAATCATCGTTTTGTAAAAGTTGACCTTTTTTTCTTTTTCATTTCATTTCTTTCTTAGCATAAGCATTTCTTTTTTTATATAGTATAGGTGTCTTTTAGCCATATGGTTGTCTATTTACATGTGTATGTGCTGAGTTTCTTAAAGATTGTACAGGGAACTATGTAAAGATAGCTTTCAGAAGGAAATGAAAGTACATCCTGCTTATATCTGTTTGCCAAAATTATAATGATGTTATACATTTTTGTATGTCTTTTTAAGACAAAAAGTCATCATTCTGGTTCTAGTTTACTAAAAGTCACATGTCCCATTCAGATTATTCTTGGGACATCTATGGCCAGACTATGATGAAGAAATGCTAATTCCCAAAGAGATCTAGGTACAAAACCATTTATATCAAAGTTAGCTCTCACAAAGTATGTGCAAAACACAGGTCATAGATAAGTAATTGCTTCTCTACTCCCCTGTTTTCTCAATCTTCTAAAAATTATTTTATATAATGCCTAGTGCCTACAGAATATGCCTTAAAATTTGAAAGAAATGAATTTCAAATAGAAAAATAAGAATACTTTTTAAAAAGGAATACTGTTTTATACAAGAACTTGTAGAACTTACTTATCCCCAGCAGTTAAATAAATTGAAGCTAGAAATAATTTTGAAAGATATTTAGACAAAATCACTGATTAAATGTTTGTAAAGCATATTAAGAGAAGTTGGACTCCGAAGTATATTGCTAACAATACTCTTCCATACCCTGGATGTTACTTGGAAAAGTTGGCTACTGGATTGGATCTAATTAGATATGACACTGCTAATATATATATATATATATATATATATATATATATATATAAACTTTCAGAGGTAGTTTATCAGAATTTAATTAACTTATTGAATTGAATTGAGATAGCTTTTGTTATTCATACATTTATGTTCAAAGATAAAATATTTTTAGCCATACTGTTAACATTATTTTGTAATGCTTTATACTTCATTGGTCATGTGTGAAATGTTGAAAAGCAGTGTTAGCTTCTCAGGTTTTCTTTATCCTCTCTTCCCTTCTCTTTCTTTTTTTTCCTTTTAACTGAGCATATATTTTCATACTTCTGCTGGTTTTGTATAGTAAATTCTTTACACTCACATAAATCAGCTTGTTATTTAAGTAACTGCTTGGGAATTGTAGTGTCCCTGGCATTGATTACTTGCTTGATTGATTGATTTATGCATGCCATAGAATTTTTTTCCAATTCATCTTAAATCTGCTATGTTATTTGGGGAGGAGCTTTTAGAATAGAGGCAATTCAATCATGATGTATTTTCATGTAGTACATACTAGTCAAGATACTTAAGTTTAAAATATTTAGAATTCAGAGCCTGATAAAAACTCCAGAGTATTTGACTAAGAAAGTAAGGAAGATGAACATGAAATCTTTTCAAGTTGTCATTTGTAGCAGTTTTCTCATTGTGGGGAACAGGTCTCCATAAGTACTTTAAAATCAATCAGTTTCATAGTTTGCCAATCTAAACAACACTTATCATGAAGGTAAACCTTCTTGAAAGTTTTATCAAAGAATCTTAGAACTAGAAAGAATTTTAGCAACACTATTTTTCAAAAAAAATAAAAACAAAAAAGAGTTCTACAAGTAAACGTGGGAAATGATTAATTTAAAAAAAAAGTAACTAGGAGCCAGGCACCGTGGCTCATGCCTATAGTCCCCACAACTAGGGAGGCTGAGGCAGGAGGATCACTTGAGCCCAGGAGTTGGAGGCTGCAGTGAGCTAGGATCTAGCCTGGATGACAGAGCAAGACCCCATGGAGGGGGAAGGTGGTGGGGAGGAGAAAAATTTGAATGAATGTAGGACTATTCAGAACCTTTCAGCTAAATGCATTGTAAATCACCTTATAGGGAACATTTCCCAAGTAATTTGACCAAGGAAACCCTTTTCCCAGAATACTTGTAAGATTCTGAAAGTTTCCTGGGAACGAATTTGGGAAACTAGGCTGTAAACCCCTCTGTTTACAGCAGAGAAATCCAAAGCTGAGATTGGCCAAAATCACAGTGCTTATCTTCAAACTAGTCTATTTGTATATCGTGTTCATGGTCGGATATCACCATGTTTCATTGGTGTAACAGATTTCCACTAACAGAGCTCTGAAGATAGAGGATTGGCCTCATTACTTTTATGTTTAAGGTCAAGTATATTAAAGTATAATTGACATAAAATAAAATTCTCCCTTTTTAAGTGTGCAGTACAATGAGTTTTGACAAATATAACATTTGTATAAGCACCAGCACAATAAAAATTTAGAATATTTTTATCGCCCGTCAATACTCCTCCCTCAACCCCTGGAAACCACTTTTCTGTGCCTGTATTTTTGCCTTATTTAGAATGTCATTGAAATTAACATACAGTATGTAGCCTTTTGTGTCTATCTGATTTTGTTTAGATCACTGCTTTTGAGATTCATGCATGTCATTTCATGTGTCATTAGTTTATTCCTTTTTATTACCAAGTAGTATTCCACTCATTCATCAGTTGGTGGACATTTGAATTGTTTCCAGATTTTGGCTATTATGAATAAAGCTATTATAAATATTCATGTACAGATTTTTGTATGAACATCTCTCTTCATTAGTTTGGGGTAAATATTTAGGTAGTGGGATTGTTGGATCATATGGTAAGTACAGGTTTAACTTTGTAAGAAACTGCCAAACTGCTTTGAAAGTAGCTATCACATTTGTATTCCTACCAACAATACATGAGATTTCCAGTTGCGCTACATTCTCACCAGCTTCTGGTGCTGTCAGTTGATATATTTTCATGTGCATATTTGCCATTTTATATATCTTCTTTAGTGAAGTGTCTATTTATATATTTTGCCCATTTTTTAAATTGGGTTATTTGGTTTTTTTCTTATTGTTGCGTTTTGAGAGTTCTTTATATAATTTGGATACAAGTCCTTTGTGTTTTGCAAATATTTTCTTCCGTTCTGTGGTTGTCTTTTTATTTTTTAACCATGTCTTTCAAAGAACAGATTTTTTTTCTTTACCATTGTTTACCCAAGTATTTCTTTACAGTTTATTATCCCAACATTATAATTTAGTTCTGGAGTATTTGAATTGTAGAGTTTCCCATAATCTAAATTTTACTGATTATATACATAATACAGCTCAAAATATTTCCTTTTTATTTGTATTTCCTGCGAAGTCCAATTTATCAGTTTTATCTTAAAGTTTGAGATTTTGTATCCTATCTAAGAAATGTTTGCCTAACTCAAGGTCAAAAAGAACTTCTCCTATATTTTCTATTAGAATTTTTATAGTTTTGTTTTATGTTTAGATCTTTGATCCATTTTGAATTAATTTCCATATCAGGTGTGTGGAACTCTCTACTGTGTAAATTCTCCAACTTTGCTCTCATTTTTTTCAAAATTGTTTTGTCTTTTCTGGTCCTTAGAGTTTCCATGTAAAGTTTAGAATCAGCTTCTCAGTTTCTACGGAAAAAAAAGGGTACTGGATTTTCATTGGGGTTACATTGAATCTATAGATCAGTTTTTGAAGAACTGACATCTTAACAACATTGAGTCTTCTAATCCAGGAACATATTATATCTCTCCATTTATTTAGGTCTTTATTCTCTCATAGCAGTGTTTTGTAGTTTTCAGTGTAGAGGTCTGACACATCTATTGTGAAAATTTTCCCTAAGGATTTCATGGCTTTTGATGTTGTTTCAAATTGTATTTAAAAAAATTTCAATTTCTAGTTGTTTGCTGCTAGTAAATAAAAAGTGTTTTTTTTTTTTTTTCCTGTCTTTGCTAGATTTAGTGGCTTTTTTACCTTGAGATTCTTTGGGATTCTCTATCTAGATGACCATGTTGTCTGCAAATGAAGACAGGTTTACTTTTTTCTTTTCAATCTTGTATGCCTTATATGTACATATTTTTCTTGCCTTGTTGAACTGCTAGTGCCTCTAGTACAATGATGAGTTAAAGTGGTGAGAGTGTACATCCTTGCCTTGTTCCTGATCTTGGGAGGAAAGCAGGTAATCTTTCACAATTAAATATGATCATACATGTCCATTATCAGTTTGTGGATGTTCCCTTCTATTCCTACTTTGCATAGAATTTTTGTCATAAATGGACATGTCCCTCTTTATCCTTTAAATTTGGAATTACATCAAGAATTTTGGGGGGCATATTTTAACTGGTATTTTATGTAGGACAGTGCTACCCAATAGAACTTTCTGTAGCAATGGAGATAATGGCTGTTGCAACTGAGAAATTAAATATTTAATCTTATTTTAATTTTAAGTAATTTGACATTCAGCAACCACATGTGACTGGTGGCTACTGTATTCGACAGTGCAGATCTAGAATAACGTGGGAACTGGTAAGCTGCTCTCTGAATAGTTGCATAATTTGTTAACGCATTGACTAATTACTCATTTTACAAATTTGATTTTTAAGTGTCCTGTTTTTATGGTTAGAAACTGCCTTTAGCTTTTTGTATTTTGATTTTAGTAACTCACTTTAAAGATCACATTGTGCCAGTTGTTTCCTATGAAAGTTTTATAAGAGTCTTTGGCCAAAAATAATAAAATTCTGACCTTATCTGGACTCTGTACTATGTTGGATTATTTATTCAAATATTCCCATTCTTTGTGTAGTTAATCAATAATGTTATTTAGTAATTTAATGAAATGGAGGTGAGGGAGCATGGGGAAGGAATTTGGGAGTTAATTCCCAGATTCTATTCTCCACACTAACTATTGTAACAGTTTAAATATATGTGTACTTACATTTATGAAGGGTGAATTTCTAAATTTCTCTAGGGAAGAGCAAAGATGCCTATGATATTTACATTATCACGGGTCTAAGCTCCAGTCATGCCATTTCATTAGCTGATGCTTGAGTAATCACATTGGTTTTGCATTGTGCCAAAATTAAATCAGAAGAAGAAAATTGAACTAAATTCAAAATAGTATTAATGCTTAATGCCACTCAAAGAAATTCTGGGGGATATGTAATTAATATTTGTGGTATTGCTTGAGGTCTTGCAGTATTGCCACTAAGTATTGTTATTTCTTCATCCTTTTAAAGATTAATATTTATTTTAGAAACTTTGTAGTCGTTTTATTAGAATTTGAAATTAAAATTTCATATAAACATAACTCTGCTGCTGAGCTAATTTGGCAGTACAGAAGTAGTTTTAAAAGTGTGTTTCGTGTCTATTTGAAGAACTAGTATTTGTATTATCCATCATGATAAAAATGTCATCCATTTTCCTAGTCATCATATCCTAAACAATTTTCATAAAATTATCTGTAGAAATGGCAGAAGGATGGCTTATTCATTTAGTTCAAAACTGACATACCCAAGGAACTAATGTACATGCATATATTTCTAAACTGAGTCAAGGGCATGATACAATAAGACTCTACTTTTAAACCTTTGTTTTCCCTTTTATCTTTAGTACAATTGGCATATAGTAATGTCCTGTAATTTATGTAGTAAGCCTGTAATTATACTGTATATAGCTTAGGAGGCTTGCGTTAATTCTAAAGCCAAATTAATACTTACGTGTTGCCATAAGCTTTCATTTAGCATTGATTGACTCTTATTGACCATAGTATCATTATATACTACACTTAATGCCATAACTCACTTGGAGGTAGGGACTCTGTCTCTTCTAAATATGTAAATTAAATTGAAATAATGTAGTCTAGTTTAAACTGTTTTTATCTGGCTGAGGTGATTGAGTTTCTGCTAGGAATATTTGTCACACTCCCTAATTTCACATAGTTCCTATCTCTTGCCCACAAAACATACTTTTGACAACTCAGGCTTTTTGTTGCTTGCCTCTCTCCACTTAACCACCTTCCTTCTTTTTATACTTACATAATTGTGCATGAAGCAAGTTGCTTCTAAAATGTATCTGGAAAAGAGCAAGGGATGCTAGTCACACCTGCAAGTAATTACACTGGAATATAAACCCAGAATTTTTTGTGTGTGCTACATTGTGAGTGCTCACTAAATATTAAATGGTTGTAAGTGCTATAATTGCTGCCACATGGAAACTGAAGCATCCCTTTTAAATGTGTTTATATGGTTTCATACAAGTGCATATGAGTTTCTAGTCCTGTATATCCATTTCTGGAATCAATATTGTAGTAATGTTAGGATTAATAATTTTAGTATCTTTATTTAAAAGAAAGCATTTTATATGGGAGCTTATTTTCATCATATGAAATACAATGAAATAAATTCTGTTTAATCTTATAAACATTTTTCCCCTTTCCTCATTATTCCTTATCATACCTTTAACTGTTTCTTTCAATACACACTAAAGTATTCTAAAACCATCTTTTGGTATTTTCTTCTGTGTATTTAACCCAGTACCTTATAGAAATAGAACTTTATACTTCACAAAGGGAAGCTGTAAAACAGTGCCAGGTTTATTTAGTTGGAGGAAAAGGCTGTCTAAAACTTCTATGTATAATAATCAAATCAGGTTAAAAGACTTAGAAGAGGATGACAATATCCTATGGGTTTATCATCCCAAATTATATTAAGTAAACTTTGCAGAAAGTCTGAATGAAGTTGGAAAGTGTTTTTTGCCATATTTCACTTAATGTTATTCTAGCAGTAAGACAGTTAATGGCCATGAATATCAATAGCCTATAGGACTTACTAGTGTTATTTAAGTTATGCTGTGGATGGGTGTTATGGGATAGGATTGACATCAGCCTTGAAGACTCGAAGCTTTTTCTATGGTTGATTAAAGTTTGAGAGACATAATTTGATTCATACTAGCATCAAATCCATGAAAGAAATAATTCTGTGAATTTTTTTTTTTTTACTTATACTAGAGGTTTTACATTTTATTGAAATTCAGTTTTGTACCTTTCCTGGCTTTTTTCAAGACTTCATATTAATTTGTTTAATTGTTAGAGCTTTTTTGGAAACCTACAATTAAGCTTCACAGAAAATGCTACTAGGCATTGCAAATCTAGAATTGGCAATGAATTTTATGAGTCACTTTCCAGTCTTTTTGACAGAGTATTTTCTTAGTCCTTTCTACTTAAAGGAGCTGATATGCTTACTGCATTTTAACCACTCAGAAGGTTGCATATATACATTCTGTTTTATGATTAAATTTTAAAAAGAATAAAACTAATGTTGACTTTTTTTATAAAAGGGAAAATACTAATTTAAAATTATTTCAGCCTCGCTTAAGTATAGCTTATTTTCTGAAAAACTCTTTGTATTTAAAGATGAGGATATTGATGATGGTGGGTGTAGTACAGAAAGCCTGATCTGTGAACAGTAGTTCTTTCTGCCCTGTGTATATAAAGCTTTAAGACTATTTCTGATCGACAGTTATTGACTGAGCCTGGTACTATCTTTGATTCTGTCTTAAGCTTTTGCTGAAAGTAACCCTCCCTGCTTCGTCCCCCACCATGTCTCCACATTCCTGACTTGTAATTGAGGTAGGTGTGCAGCAACTATTTCTTAGAAGTTAAAACTTTGCTCTATTGTTTTGAAGTTGGTTTACATGATTTTAAAAATATTTTTTCTTGATCCTATAGATATCCTAATAGAATATTATTTTGGTAGTAATGTTTTTGTCCTTCATTCCCCCCATAAGGCTAGCCTGGCAAAGTTGGTTTGAGATTATTCTTTATAATAGCTAGATTTGTATTTTCCAAAGCCTTATTGGTAGCATGGTACTTTTAGACTTTCTGGGTTATTTAAAATTTAAAACACAATACAGTCATTTTTTATCATGTGACACATGAAATGTAGCTTCTATGTACATGAAATTTTAGCTTGACCTGGCTAAAACAATTAATTTGGTTTGTCATGTAATACCATTTACAGAAAAATTGGACACATTCCATTTTTATATAATTTATATTAAAATTAAAAAATTAAAAATTAGAAAATAATACAAGGATTTTATGAACACTGTATATACCCTATTATTAGATTATAGGTGGCACATAAAATTGCTCAAGAATTATGTGACTCATTTATATTAAAAATCAGATAATATCACTAATTTGTACACTTCTCGTTTTATCTAGAGCTTGTTACCAAGTTGATGATAAACTTTCTTTTCCGGCAGATATGAAAGTTACCTGGCTTTGGTTAAGTTCTATATCTCCTAGCAATTTTAATCATAATATTTCTTGTGATACAAGCAGAATTCAATGAGTTAACTTATATTTCTTGGCAGTTAAAGTCTCTTGTGGTCAATGATTTTCTGGTTTAAGTTCAGAAGGTTTTTATGGGGGAGTTTTTAGAAGGGGCTTTTGTAAGTGCTAAACTGCTGAATCTGTAGGACAATTCAAAATAAATTTCCTTGTTAAAGCATAATCAACCAAAAATCAACAAGAATTCACTTGCAGTCTGACAAAATCAGATTTATTAACTTATAGTGAGGGAGTAAACTGCCAAGAACCCATGAAAAGCCTCTGGATAAGAGGAATGAGGGAAGTGTCTTTCATAAGGTTTGGTTTACATTAAAGAATTCTGAGGAGGGTCTAAAGGAAGCCAGGATCAGTTCTGGGTTGGTGGATGTTTCTGAGGCAAATTGGGAAAAGCAGGGATTAACTAGGGGTCGGGTGCTGTCATGAAACAAGGGTGGTTTAGGAATTTGGTATCTCCCTCTGGTAATAAATGAAAATAGCAAAGTGGGTCTGGGGGCATCATTGGTAAGAAAGCAGTAATCATTCAAGAGGGGTCGTTATGATATTTTGCAAGTGCTGCATGACCTTGGGTAAAGCAATGTTTCCTGTTAACTTTGAAGCTGGTTTTATCTGTGTCTGTCCTCCCAAGCCTGATTAATTGCAGGGTTGCTTTTTTTCTTTTTTCAATCCTAACTGATATTCACCCTTTCATTCCCAGTTAGGTCTTGACTCTTTCAACATGTAGTTTTATAAGTCTTTTTAAAAGCAAATGGTCAGCATATAACAATTTGTTATTAATTTTAAGAATTTTTCTTAATGTTCTTAGGTTTTTGAGTTGAAAATCCTTTATTTTGGCCTAGAAACATTTTTTTTTTATTTCAGGATATTATGGAGGTACAAACATTTTGTTTACATGTTATGACTTTGCCACACCCAAACCATGATTTGAGGTGTGTCCTTTCCCCCCTACAATGCTAACTGCATCCATTAGTTGTGAGTTTACCCACCCCTAACTCCTCGATCTCTGAAGAATATTGCTACCATGGGAGGATCATAGTGTTGATCAGTTAGTGCCAATTTGATGGCAAGTACAAGTGGAGCCTATTCTTCCATTGTTGTGATACCTCACTTCGGAGGATGGGCTCAAGTTCTATCCAGGAAAATATAAGAGGTGCTAGATCACCGTCATTTCTTATATTGAGTAATATTCCGTTGTATACATATACCAAATTTTATTAATCCATCTGCACCCGAATGTTTATGGCAGCACAATTCATTATTGCAAGGATGTGGAAACAATCCAAGTGCCTGTCAATTAATGAGTGGATTAATAGAAACATTTTTTTAACACCAAAGTTCTCTGCCTGTGTGAAATAGTTTTAATACAGACATATTTTTTTTCTAGTGTAAATAGAGAATTTACTAGTGGTCTAGTGGTCTAAAAACTGATGTGGCCATCTTGGAATACTCTCTGGATCTTGATGAGCTTTTCAGTAGAACCCAAATTAGCAGAAACCAGAGTCTCTGATGATTGTGTTAAGTATCTTGCAGGTAGAGGAAAGGTTGAGGGATGTAACGTAGAATTTTTTCTGTTAACGTTATTTCCTATTTCAGACTCATAGCAGATTATATTTTCTAAAATTTCATTAAATAGCATTGAAAAATGGGAGGACTATAAACTAGAATCAGAAGACCTGATTGAGCCTAGTTCTTGCCATTTATTGGCTCTATGATGTTGGGCAAGACACTTACTTTCTTTGGGCCTTAATTTACTCATTTACTAAGTGAAGAAAATACTCACCTTCCAATGTCACAGGATTACTGTGAACTCAAATGAGATGTCTGTGGAATTACTTTATAAGCTTTAAAATATCATGCAAATGTAATTTGTAATTATGATACTGAATCACACATGCCGATAATAATGTTGATAATGATAATAATGACTCAGATTAAAAATTCAGTGTTTGAGTTATCCTCATAAAAAGCTTATGTAGTTCACATGCGGTTATTGCGGGGCTCTACTTTAATATGCAAACTTAAGTATCAGACCTAAGTCCTTTGACTCCAAATCCAGTGCTCTTCCCATAAAATTAGCTCAGCAGTAAATAATATGTATTTCCTAGTTGCCATAATAGAACCTCTTGTGAACTACTTTAGGTGCTCTGAGATACCTGTAATACACGTATTTGCTGTCACTTTCCCAAGCAGTTTCCAGCCTCTGATTTATGTTTAGAATCATATCCTTCACTTTGTTGTGTGTGGTTTAAATACGACATGAGAGAATATGGTGGGCATTAGTAAAAGCTATCATTTTATTCAATGTACTTTGAGCCTCAACTGAATAAAGTACAGCCACTTGAAAAATGAGTAATGGTTTTATTAAGAATAGAGTAGCCTGTTTGATATAATAAGAGCCTAGAGTTTGTAGTGGGAGTTGAAACTGGAAAGGGAGGTAGGGGTCCAATTATTCTGTACCCTCCATGCCAAGTGTCTGCAAACTTTTCATGTCAAGAGCCAGATAGTAAATGTTTTTGGTCTTCTGGACCATTTGGTCTGTGTTGCAACTACTCAACTCTTGTTAGTGTGAAACCAGCCATAGATAATATGTAAATGAATGAGCATGACTGTTTTGCAATAAAACTATATTTATAAAAAGAGGTGGTAGATTACATTTGGCCCATGGACCTTAGTTTGCCAACCCCTGCTCTACACAATAAATGAATTTAGATTTTATCCTATAGGTATGGAAGAACCATTGGATGTTTACGAATAGGAAATTTGTTTTATTAGAATTTTATTTTGAAAAGGTAACTCAGGTGGTAGAATATAGGATAAATTGGAGGAGGGAAGTGGAGAAGGCATGTAGGGAAATCAGGGGAGATATAGAGACAGACAGCAAAATGGTGAATATGAGGTTGCTAGCAATAGAAATTGAGGTAACTGGATTGATTTAAGCAACATTTCAGAGGTAGAATTAATAACACAGTTTGGTTGAGTATGGGGCATAAAAAAAGAAGAATAAAAATACTCTGTTAGTCACAAAGTTGAGGAAAGGGAAAACTATAGAAAACTTGTGATAGAAGGCTAATGAACTTGATTTGGGAAATTTACATCAGTGGTACATTCAGATAGAAAGGGGTGGTTGTCCATTAGGTAGTTGAAAACGTAGGCCTGGAGCTAAGGTGAAAGATAAAGGTTAGAGATAAAGATTTGGCAGTAATTAGTTTGTGGTTAGGTAAAGTCATTTAGGGGCAGCATGAGGATGGAGAAGACAACTTTGGATAAAATTTGAGGGAACCATCAGCATTTTAACAAGTGTGTGTCAGGGTAGAAGAAACAATATAAGAAACTAAAAAGGCAAGATTTAGAGGCAGGGAAAACTCAGAAATGATATCTAGTAAATTATAAAAAGAGAATTACAGATTTGATCAACATTCCCTATGAAACTTACTCTGGAATTTATGTGCTCAATGGTATTAGAAGATTAAATGATAATCAATATTAATTAACTTTCTAGAAATAGGATTTATTTGATTCAGCAAATACTTGAACACCAAATACATGCAAAGAATTTTCCAAAGTGTTCAGGGCAGTTGTTACTGCCAAGGAATTTACTCTTTGATTGGGATGGTAGTGGGTGACAGAATATGATTATAGTACAGGGTATAGACTAAGTGATTTAAGGGAAATACAAAGTGTAATGGGAATTATAGGAGGGAGAGATGAAACTGATTAAGAGAAACAAGGAAAGATTTTAAGGAATAAATGACCTTTGAGATTAACTTTGAAGAGTTAATTATAATTTGAGAGATGGAACATTCCAGGTAAGAAGATATCTGCATAGGACAGAGAAAGAGGCCTGTCTGATTTCAAGTGGAGAATTTATATATGCCCTGGAGGAATAGGAATTATAGTTGGATATTTTGGGAGGGGTGGGAGTCGATTAATTAAACAAATACCCGAGTGCCTTTTGCTTCCAAGCTACTGAGCTAGGTCAGTGTGTGATAGGTTAGACATTAATCCTTACCCTTAAAGTGCTTATAATCTTAGATCAGAGATACACACAAGTAACTAATACAGTGTATACTATAAGGTCCAGAATTGAAGCAGAAGAGTTCACTTTTGCCTGAAGTGATTGAAAAAGATTTCATGAAAAAGGTGGTGACTTTAGGCTGTGCTTCTAAGGATAAATACCAATAGCAGAGGTGGGCATGATGCTAAAGGAATAGCAGACAAAGATGCCGCAGTGGTAAACTGGGAGAAGTTTGGTGTAAGTTTAAGACTCAGAAAATTGCTGATGGTCATGTCGCATGTCTTCAGTTTTACTTGTACTCATTTTTGTGTGCATTTGTGTGTATACTAAGTTCTATACAGTTGTATTACTTGTGTATCTACCACCGCAGTCAATATAAAGTTTCATGTCCACAAGGATTAGTCATGTTGCCCTTTTATTACCATATCTACTTCCCTCTTGCTTAACATCTCTCCTCTAGTCTTGTCAATCACTAATCTATATTCCAATTCTATAGTTTTTTTTTCATTTCAAGAATGTTCTGTAAATGGAATTATATAGTATATAACTTTCTTTTGCTCAGCACAATTCCCTGGACATCCATCAAAGTTGTTGCATTTGTCAATATTCATTCCTTTTTATTGATGAATAGTATTCCATGATATGGATATACCACAGTTTGTTTGACCATTCAACAGTTGATGGATATCTGGGATGATTCCAGTTTTTGGATATTATGAATAAAGCTGCTATGAACATTCATATACAGGATTTTTGTGAACATAAGCTTTAATTTTTCTGAGATAAATACCCAAGAGTACAATTATGTATCATATGGTAATTGAATGCTTAATGTTTTAAGAAACTTCCAAATTGTTTTCCACAGTGGTAGTAGCATGTAATATTACATGTAGCATGAGTGATAACAGTTTCTCCAAATCCTTGGAAGCGTTTGGTGTTGTCAAGATTTTTTATTTTAACTTTTCTCATGGGTGTATAATATAATATCTCATTGTGATTTTAATTTGCATTTCCTTGATGGCTACTGTATTAGTCAAGGTTCTTCAGAGAAACAGAAGCAATAGGATATATGGATAGACAGATATAAGGAATTGGCTTATGTGATTATGGAGGCTGAGAATACCCATGATCTGCCATCTGCAAACTGGAGACCTAGGAGAGTTGTGGTGGTGTAAGTTCCAGCCCAAATGCAGGAGAAGACAGATATCTCAGTTTGAAAATAGGCAGATATAGTGACTTCTCTCTTAACCTACCTTTCATCCTATTCAGCCCTCCAAGTGATTGAATGAGGCCCACCTCATTCACTGGGGAGGGCCATCTGCTTTACTCAGTCTACCGATTCATATATTAGTTTTATCTAGAAACACCCTTACAGACACACCCAGAAAAATGTTTAACCAAATATTGGGACATCCTGTGGGACAGTGTAGTTGACACACAAAACCATCACAAGTTCATCCCTTATCAACTTGGCACCTATATGCTTTTTGTAAAGCCATACTTAATCTCCAAATAAAGAAAATAACAAGGTCATAATTCCACCTAACATACAGCTATTTTGCTTACAAGTGAAATACATTAACCCGTTTCCCAGAAGAGAAAAGAAAGTCCCTGAGTGGTATTGATAGCCAATAACTTAAATATTATAATGTAAAATTAACATCAAATAATATTATCAAAATATTTAATTAACATTAAATGTTATAAGTCAGTACATCTTAATATTACATGATAAAGGAAAGCAAAGAAATTTACTTTATACACATACACACAAACAGCATAACAAAATAAGGAGGAAGAATCATAACAATTGTAGTCCTTAGTTCTATAAATGGTCATGAGGTTATAGTTGACATTTAATAACTTCCTTTATTCACTACCAAGAATGGTTAAAGTAAGGTAAAATGACCCAAACCATCATTCTTGAACTATCTGGGCCATTAGTAGTCCTGCCTGGATTGGATTGTTGTAGTTTTCCGGTGACCTTAATCACAGGGCATAGTAATAATAAGAGACCACCCTAAGATAACTCCTGTATTCCAGACATACTCTTTTTTATCTCCATTGTGGAGTAGCTGTCTGATTTCCTCGCTCTTCTTTGTCTATTGATTCAGAGGCATTGGATGCTTAAAGTGGCTGGGTAGCAGTCTTAACTTCCAGTTCAGTGGAATCACTGTTGTGTAAAGCATTCTTCCCTTTGGAACTGAGACTTCTAGGCCATCAGAGCAGAAGGTTATTAGAACAGGAAGCAAAAATTTTGCTAGTGGGTCACTAGGAGTAATAGTAGGTGCTACCACTCCCATTTCTATCCCTTGATCCTGGACCCATGAATCCTGGCTGTGACAGAAACAGCAATGTATATTGGATGCTGATGGCCCAAATTGACAGGTAAAATTAACCATCACAGCTGCTGATGTTGAATATCTTTTTGCATATTTATTCACTGTGTGTATGTATATGTGTGTGTGTATCATATATGATATATATATATATATATATAATCTCCTTTTTGGTGAAATACCTATTTATATCTATTGCCCATTTTCTAATTTGGTTTATTTTTAATTTTATTGTTTAGCTTTAAGAGTTCTTCATATATTCTAGATACCAATCACTTCTTTGTTGGGTATGTCCTTTGCAAATATTTTCTTCTAGTCTGTAGATTATTTTTTCATCCTTTTCACATGGGCTTTCACATGCTAAAATTGTTAATTTTGATGTCATCCAGTCTCTAATTTTCCCTTTTATATATAATGCTTTTGTTGTCATTCTAAGAATCCTTTGCCTAGCCCCAGATTTTAAAGATTTTTTTTCTGTGTCTTTTTCTAAATGTTTGATAGTTTTATGTTTTACATTTAATTTTACAATTAATTTTGAGTTAATTCTACAAGGAGTGAGGTTTATGTCAAGGTTCATTGTTTTTTACTTATGGGTGTCTAATCGCTTTAGCACTATTTATTGAAAAGGCTGTCCTCCCTCTATTGAATTTGATTTGTAGCTTTGTAAAAATCAGTTAAGAAAGTTTTCTTTTATTTTTTTATTTTTTTATTTCAGCATATTACAGGGGTACAAATGTTTATGTCACATATATTGCTCTTGCCCCAACTGAGTCAGAGCTTCAAATGTGTCCATCCCCCAGATGGTGAACACAGCCCCCATTAGATGTGTATATACCCATCCCCTTCTCCACCCTCCCATCTGCCCAACACCCGATGAATGTTATTACTATATGTGCACTAAGTGTTGATCAGTTAAAAACAATTTGGTGGTGAGTACATGTGGTGCTTGTTTTTCCCTTCTTGGGATATTTCACTTAGTAGAATGGGTTACAGCTCTATCCAGGATAATACAAGAGATGCTGGATTACCATTGTTTTTTTGTGGCTGAGTAGAACATTATGGTATGCATATACCACATTTTATTAATCCACTCATGTATTGATGGGTGGAACTTGGGTTGTTTCCACATCTTTGCAATTGTGAATTGTGCTGCTATAAACATTCAAGTGCAGATGTCTTTTTTATAGAATGCCTTTTGTTCTTTTGGGTAGATGCCCAGTAATGGGATTGCTGGATCAAATGGTAGTTCTA
>CAUYRT010036892.1:0-41315 GCA_963574885.1 Lepilemur ruficaudatus | reverse complement strand
TTAGTTGGCCAATTAATTTCTTTCTATTATTAGTAGAGACGGGGTCTCGCTCTTGCTCAGGCTGGTTTCGAACTCCTGACCTTGAGCAATCCGCCCACCTCGGCCTCCCAGAGTGCTAGGATTACAGGCGTGAGCCACCGCACCAGGCCTCATACATTCTCTTTTTAAGCCTCACAATGGCCCCCGGAGATAAGCACTATTCTTACCACCTCTGCCCCTTCACAGGCAGGAGCCTGGGGCTTGCTGGGATTAAGCAACTCATCCCAGAGCTAGGGCTCGGTTCCACACGTGCCTAACCACCATACCACACTGCCTCCCGCATGCGCTTGCAGTCTACCGGGTTTGTGCTGCATATTTTCCATTTAGTTTAATCCTCACAACCCCATGCAACAGGTACTTCTAGCTCCGTTTCACAGATGAGAAAATTCAGGCTCAAAGCTGGGAGACCTGGCCAGGATCACATGGTCAGCAACCAGGAGACAGGGGGACTAAAACCAGAGTCCGAAGTCCACACACTTTCCTCTCCACCAGATCGCAGGGAGGTACCAGCAGAGCTGCGATGTGCCAGAGCTGTGCAGGGGCTGCGGTGGGCTTTGCTCTATTTGAGAAGACCCCTGGAAGGCAGGAGCCTTGGGCAGGAGCTTGCGAGAACCCTGGAAGAAGAGGCTATGGGCTTGGGGGGCATGAGGAGGTTGCACAGGTGAAATGACACCACAGGGCTCCTGGAAAAGGAAGAAAATGCATCAGGAGAGGTCAGGGGTCAGACTCTGAGAGTGCCACTGTTGGGCTGCAGGCTGCATGGGCCGAGGCAGGCTCTGCTTCCACTCTGTGGGGACAGACCAAGAAGGCTCAGAAATATCTCAGGCCTCGAAGTGAGAAGAAAGTGCATTCT
The DNA here is from genome assembly GCA_963574885.1 of Lepilemur ruficaudatus. Lineage (NCBI taxonomy): Eukaryota > Metazoa > Chordata > Mammalia > Primates > Lepilemuridae > Lepilemur > Lepilemur ruficaudatus. The sequence continues at coordinate 40,423 of CAUYRT010036892.1, read as the reverse complement.
GACTGTCAGCCGGCAGTTGCTGTAAAAGAGCGGTTTGCGTGTGAGTTGGGCTGCACTGGATGGGGCTGAGAGTGTGTGTCCGTGCCCCACCTAAAGTGCACGGGGTACAGCCTGTGGTCCTCACTGCTGCAAAACAGCTCATGCCTTTCAGGGACTCCTTGAGAGGACAGCACAGGGGCAAGACGCTTCATAACCTCTTGCTGCCTTCGGAATCTAAGAGCTCCGCCATTCACCTTCTCCTTTGCTCCTTACCTCCTTCGGGGAATTGTGACCCTGTTTTCCCAGGTGAGGACGTGGATGCTGGGAGAGGTGTAGTGGCTGGCCGGGCTGGCAGGAGGCAGAGTTGGGATTTGAGCCAGCAGGTCATGTCACGCCAGAGCTGGTGGTGGGCGGCGTAACTAGAGCTGCCACCTGGGCTCGTGACTCCTGCCCATCCTGGGGGAGCTGGGGGCCATCCTGACACCTTGGGGAAAGGTACTGCACCTGTTTTGGGTCTGTGGGCTACTTTGGAGCCAGTGTATCTTATCTTAGTAAAGACCATCTCAAGCCACCAGAACACCAAAAATGGGGACTTGTATTTTGATCCTTTTCCTTCCAAGGGTAGGGTTACCAGATAAAATACATCCAGTGAAATTCGAATTTCAGGTAAGGAATTTTTTTAAATGTATGTTTCAAATATTGCATGAAATATACTCATAATAAAAAACTATTTGTTGTTTACCTGAAAGGCAAGTTTGAATTTAACTGGGTGTCCTGTATTTTTATTTGCTAAGTCAGGCAGCCCTCCCTAAGAGGCTCCTTGGCCTACTCACAGAGAGAGCCCTACCGCTCTGGAGATGGAGAAGCAGCTTCTATCAGGCCGTAAACGATCCTGCTGCCTCCCTCAGGGCCCTCCACTCACACCGCCCAGGGGGCCAGTCCAGGGAGCAGATGTCCTGCCCACAGCGAAGCGCCCGCAGCCTCGCTCACAAGTATTAGTGTTGCCCCACCTGGCTCCCGTTACATATGGAGAATGCCTGTTGCATGGTTCCTGTGGCTCCAGGGTTCCATCCCTGTGGTTTTTAGACTCACAGTCCCGGGAGGCCTGGGCAGGACTGGGAAGGGCTCTCTCTTCCCTTGTTGGAGCCCAGAGGACTCTGCCTGCTCCCCTCTCTCTGGCAGCAGCATGCCCCACGCTGCCTCTGGAGGCCCCTCTCCCCCAGTCCTCCCAGCTACCTCTAATGACAAAACTGTAGGCCTTTCTTGTATTTTAAGGGTTTTTACTTCCATGGGGAAACATTTTTTGGATGAGCAAAGTACCCGTGGGACACTGAGAAGGATTCTTTCAGAAAGTTCTGAGATTTCCTGGTCTCTACTCTGTAGTTCCTGGCTCACCCAGACTTCTGCCTTCTTTGCTCACCCTTGAAGTTGGATCCTGGCCCCACACATTCCCTCTGAAGGCCCCAGACTGACAATCAGCTGGGATTGTGGGGCTTGCTGGCCTCAAGTGTGTTGTTAGGGCTGCAGAAGACACCAGTCAGGGCAACTCCAGCTCTGTGGCTGCCAGGGGCTGGGCTTCCCAGCACAGCCCTTCTTTCTTGTTTATAAAGATGAAAAATGGGGTAAGAGCAAATCCACCTCCCCACCCTCTGCCCGGGTCATAAACATGAGAGCTTGTGTGACATCCATCGGGACTCACAGCTCGGTCTTACCCAACACAGGACCCAGCACCAGCAGACCAGACACCTTGGTGACAACAAATGACATAGAAGTGCCTTCTGTGACTCCAGCGGTGAGGACAAGCTCCGAGGAGGCCTTCCAGATCATTGACCTCACTGAGACCTCAGCACCAGGCCACGTCGCTTTGGAAACTCAAACTATGAGCCCCGAGACCTCTTCTAGGCTCCTAATCCCAGCCAGCACCATTCCAGAAGCAGAGACCAGGGAAACCGAGACTGTTTCCCCTGCAGCAGAGACCAGGAGCCTCACAAAAAGAATATCTTCCAAGTTCATGGTTGTGCTCACCGCCTGTGTGGAGACATCAGTCTCAAGTGGCAGCCCCACGGGAACTGGGATGACCGCAGCTGAGACTGTCACAGGCAGTGATCCTATCGACACCATCTTTCGCACCCTTTGTACTGATGACAGCTCTGAAGAGGCAAAGAGTGTCACAACTGACGTCTTGACATTGGCTCACACCTCCAGAGAGGCTGAACCCCTGTCCTCACAGAGCATCTCCTCCCTCGACAGCTCAGTGCCAGTCGACACCACCTCACGAGCCCCGGATCCTGGCGTCACTATTCCAGCGGAAGGCCTGGTGGCCTGCACCTTCACCCACTTTGAGGTTACCAACTGCAGCGTTGCAGAAACAGAAACAGCAAGTACTGCCAGCCCCGGGGCCTTGGACACAGATCAGAGCCCCACGGGAGTGAAGGCCTCGTCCACCTCTGGTACGTCAGCTTTGCCAGACCCCTCTGACGCCACATTGTACATCACCAAGTCCACAACCTCTACGGAGACCTTGTCAACAGCCAGTGCCACAGAGTCAGCTGCACTTGATGCCACCATTGAGACCCCACCCCCTGCCAGCAGCACCGCAGAGACAGAAACAACAGCAGGCAAGGGCACTACCCTGAGTGGAACTTCAGTGACAGTCAGCATGGACCCCTCGGGAGACACCTTGGCCTTCTCTGTGGAGACACCAAGCCACATCAAAGTCTCAGGGGCAGTCGCAGTCACAGAGGCTGGGTCACCAGTGGGCAAAGTGACTTCCTCTGCAGGGTCCTCAGCTTCAGTCTACAGGCCCTCAGAAGTAGCCACCACCAAGAAGTCCACCGGTGCGGGGACGTCTGCCACAGGCGGTACAACCAACGGGCCCTTCCCTGTCAGCAGGAGCCCTCTTCCCTCTGTCCCTCCGACTACAGGCAATGGCAGCCAAGGAACAAACATAACCTTAGCCAAGACCATGACCTCAGCAAAGACAGCGACAAAGCCCCCAACAGCCACCGCCACCACTGCTCAGACAAGGCGGAACACAACAGCTCCTGCAAGTAAGCGACTGCCCCATGTGTGATCCTTGGGCATTTGGGATTTGGAGTTTCCAGGACGTCACATGCTTAAGGAGTGGGGAGGAAGGACGGACCTGGGAGCCCGTCCTGAGCCCTCTCTCTGATGCTGCCTCTTCACGATCTTCTAGCGGTTCCTTCCAAAATCAGTAATAAGCTGTCTTGGGGTGGTGTATGGAAAGAGTACAGGGCTGGAAGTCTGAAGAAATGGTTTGAGATCTTGGCTTTGCCATTAATAACCTGAGTGACCTTAGGCAAGTCCCTCTCCCTCTCCGGGCCTCCGTTTCTCCACTTGCAGGGTGGGGACAAGCACTGAAGTCCCCTCTGGCTCTGACCTTCCACGAAGTTAACTGTTGAGTCGCCCCGTGCCTCAGGCAAGGCCCCAAGTTTTATTTAACAGACATGGCCCTCATGCTCTGGAAGCTTCTATTCCAGCCACAGCCACGCAGAGGGGCAGCATGTGGGCATCCGGCCCAAGTTGCGGCTCTCCCAGCCCTGAGACCCCGTGAAAGTGGAGCTGGCTGGATGCACTTGCGGGGGGTTGCACTGTAGCCTCCACCTCACTTTGTCCTTGTGCCTTGTCTCTGCACATCCTCAGCTGGCCTCCACCCTTCTGGGAGGGTGTGAAAGAAAAAATATTAACTACAGCCACTTTCTTGAATATGTTTTGTATTCTAGGAAGGGGTGATACAAACATACTAATATTCCACATCCAGTAAGCACTGGCACCATCCGAACGGTCTCTCTGATGCCAGGCAGCGTACCAAGAGCTTGGCACAGGTCATTTTCTCCAGTCCCACCTCAAAACAACCTAGTAAGTTGCTATCATTGCCCAGCTGACAGGTTTGAAGATGGGAACTAAATTGCCATCCTAGGAAGGTGGCTGTGGACTCAAATGAAAGTCTCTTTGACCCCAAAACTCATAGTCTTCCCACTGTAATTTTATTTTTAAAAGCTCAACTTATCAATAGATTTTCATTTTAAAATATTTTCTCTATTTTTTGTTGATTAGATAATACGTGCACGTGATTTAAAATTCGAAAGGTACAAAAGTGTATGCCGTAAAATGTCTTGCTCCTCCTGCCGTCCCAACGACCCAGTTCTCACACACGTAACCTGTGGGTGGTTCTTGCTACACTTCTTATGTGTAACCTGCTGTGTGTGAAATATGCACGTGGAAACAAACATGTATACACGCACACACATAGATGATGTATATATTTCATCCTCCTTTTTCACGCAAGCGAAGCGTATGATAAACTCAGATGTCTGAGATAAAGCTGTTCTCACGTGGAGAGGAAGGAAAAGGTTTTCACTTCATATTTTATGTTCATCTTTGTGGCCTCGTATTTTTGTCTCTTTGACTAATTTTAGACAGATCTTAGTCTTTAACTTTTACTTTATTATAGTGAGAACATTTAACATGAGATCTACCCTTTTAACAACTACAATATAGCATTGTTGCCCATAGGCACAATGTTGCACAGCAGATCTCTGGAAATTATTCATCTTGCATAAATAAAATTTTATGCCCATTGACTAGCTCTTCCCTGTTTCCCCCACCCCAGAAAGCTATTCTCCTTGATGGCTGCCCAGTATTCCATTTTTTTTTTACCATCATTTGTTTAACCAGTCTTATATTGATGGACATTTAGGTTGTTTTCAGCATTTTGTTAGGACAAACAGTGCTGCAGTAAATAGTACATTTCTCACATGTGTTTTATTTCCTGTGGGATAAATTTCTAGAAGTGCAATTGCTAGATCAATTCTAATAGTATTGGTGACAGGAAGAGATGACTAGAAGGTGGCAGGGGAAAGTGAGCAGATTAGGGCTCAGCGACAGAATTTTCTTGGAAGCTGCTAAGCCAAGAAGGCCAGACTGAAGACCTCTCCCACCCTCTACCCCAACTTAAAGCTGGAAGAATTGGCTCAGGGCATTCCTCAGAGAGCCAGCCTCTCTCCGGCACTCTCCCTGGTTGGGCTATTTCCCATCAGCTCCACCTAGGACCTCCAGGCCTTTAGAACATTCTGGATCATTTCCATTCTCCTTCCTCACACTACCCTTTGACTTCTCCAAATGTGAGCTGTGCCTTAAGCCACCTTTTCTCTCACTCTTACTGGGAGGACGCTCCAGTGGGCCTACCTATCCCAGAGAGGGAATCTTCCTTCCCCTTAGTAGGGAGCAAACATAAGGTTTGTGTGCACACACGAGAGTGCACACACATGCAGAGGGTGCCAAGGCTGATTAGCATGAAGCACGTCTTGACACCTAAACTGACCTGAACGTATTTTCACCTTCCTGCTGTTCTCAACTTGCAGGTGGAGACGGAGGTTTCCTCCTTCTGCGGCTGAGTGTGGCCTCCCCAGAAGACCTCACTGACGCCAGAGTGGCGGAGAGGTTTGTGCAGCAGGTGAGTGGGCACTGTCTGGGCCAGGGGAGTAGAGGACAGCGCGAGGTTCTCAGGGACTGCAGGGGAGATCTGTAGAATACAGAACAGCAACTACAACACTTAGGAGGGTGTCTTGTTTCTTACGGAGTAATAGGGGCTGAATTTTAGGATCCCTGCCTAGCTTTGCTGCTGCCTGCCTTCTCTGAGTTCTTCATTTCCCTTGTCTGCAATGTAAACAAGTTCTTCTCCCGATTCCCAGTTTCTTTAGGTCCTAGGAAACTTTGGCCTTCGGGCCCCTGAGGAGAAGGTCAATGATATTGATGGGCAGGTAGACAGGACTCTTGGTTGCAAGTGGCAGAAACACATTTACACAAAAAAGGCAAGGCATGAGAAATCTAGAAGTGCCTCTCCAGCTTCAGTTATAGCTGGATCCAGCAGCTCAAACATGATCATGGCAATTTCCTCTTTCTCTTAGCTCTGCTCCCTTATTTCTCCGTATGTACTAAAAAGCAACCATGAAGTCCCTAGATTCATATGGCAAAATTTGTGTAGCATCAGGAAAGAACTTGTCTCATTGTCCTGCAAGGGCCACCATGACTGACAGCCAAATCAGGACCACATAGAATGGGAAGGATGGGCCCCAGAGGAAATAGGGATGCTAGACAGAAAAAAATCCACAGGTATATGCTCTAGATAGAGACCAAGATTGGGATATTTATACAACAACTGGGAATATCCTACTAAAACCAAGATCACTGGGCAGAGCTTCCAATGGTGACATTCTGGGTCAGGGCTTTGGGAATGGTGTGACTCATTAGAACGTTAGACTAGGTCAGCTCAGCACAGATGTCATGGACCCAACTCTCTGAGGTATGGCTCCCCTACTCTACAAAGTAGGGGATGAAGCATGATGGGAAGTGTCTAAGCTCTGCTCACAGGTTGACCAGTGAAAATGGGCCCAGTGCACGGTCTAATGTGAATTGACCCTTTGCAAGTGCCCCTGCCAACGCTTCAAGCTTGCATTTGGCACCTCTCTCAGTCAATGGGTGCCACGCAGCTTATTAGTGGCTCAGGCTTGGTGTCACCCCTTATAAGGATAAACCTGGCAGAGGTGCTGGCTGGGGGTCTTATGCCAGGAGTAGAGTCCACAGCCAGGCTGGAGAGATGAGATGACTACCCTTAGCAGATGGAAGCAGGATATATCCATTGCAAGTGGGATCGTTTGTTGCAGGCAAAAGAAAACCACTGACTGTCATAAGTAAAGGGGGCATTCATTGGCAGGGTCCCATGGTACACAGAACCAAGGGAATGCCAGAGGAATGGGCTTGAGAAACAAGCAGGGGGAGCCCAGGAGGCTCTGGGGGCTGGGCAGTGGGAACATTCTGGCTGAGACACTATCACTATTCGATGCTGCCACAGCCAATGTGCATCATGCCACCTGAACACACAATTGAGCATGAGTTCTCACTGCCCTTTTGACTCTGAGTCACTTGTTCTAGGGTCAAAGTCCTGAGCGAGAACATCCAGTAGGCTAAGCTTAGCCCTTGTGCCCACATCTTGCTGCCAGGGGATGGGAAGAGGGCATACCTGGGTCCTTGCAGCTCTCTCAGGGGCAGGGAGGCCCGTGAGGACTCCTGCAATAAGAAGTTTCCTAATCGTGGCCTAGGGATTTGACATGGGATGGCCAAATAAATGACGAATGCCCTCTGCACGTGATAACTGAAGTGGCAAGTGCTCATCCTAGTTGAAGACGGAGGCCAGGGTTGAATGTCAGATCTGAGCCACTAAACTGGAAACTATTTCAGGAGTCAGAAAGAAACCAGGGAGCTCAGGAGCAAGTCAGGCAGTTGAGGTGCAGGCGCCAGGCCGTGGGGGTGTCGGTGTCAGTTCTTGTTGGGGGCCCCCAATGGAGTAGGGTAGGGCCTGGGGGTCAAGCAATGAGCTTTTGAGCAAGATAGATCTGGGTGTGACGTCAAGTTCCCAACTGTGTGACCATGGGTACGTTATTCCATATTACTTTCATGGCATATAAAATGTGAATAACAATATCCACTTTATAAGGTTGGCACAGGGTTTAAATGATACAGTGTGTGTGAAGCACCCAGCCCAGGTCCAGCATGCGGGAGGCTCAGGAAGTGTTGCTGTCCTCCTCTGTGTTCTGTCCCACTGTCTTTCCTGTCTTTGGCCTGTGGCGAGCTCACAGGCAGATGGGCAAGAAGTACCACCTGGCTCCTTCTGCTCTCCAGCTCTGCCGTGAACTGCCTACCCACCTGCCTCCCATCCAAATCTCCCTACTGCGTGCCAGGAGGGGCTAGAGAATGTCAGCTGCTGCCAGGCATGTCCCATGTGCCAAAACAGGGACAGTGCTGCCTGTGGCCTGGGCCCCCACCAACAGACTGGAGCCACATTACTGTGCTGAGATGTACCTGGAAGAGTCCCATGAAGGGCAGCTGGCCCAAGCCCCGTAATCCAGTTGTGGCAACAGGACCCTGGCTCACGTATGCCTGAGTGAGTGTGTGTGTAGGGGGGGCTTCCCCAGTTCCCAGATGTGTCCTGGGACTTCCTTGGCACATGTGTTATGTTTCAGTAAAGAGACCTGACCACTCACCTGTGTGTTTCCACCTTGCATCCTCAGTGTGGCCCAGAGGCTATTTGACCTGTATGCTCTTGACATTTTTATAGGGATTTTGTATGTCCTTAAGGCTACCTCTCTCCTTCTCGCTCCCCTAGTTCTTGGTTTGGACCTTGGTTACAACACGTACTGAGGCCAGCCCTAGAGCCTGCTCAACAAGGAGCTCCTTCAGCTCCTTGAAGATGAACCATATTCGTTCATCTCAGCATCCCCTGAACCTGGTGGAACACGTGGTCTGTGGGAGGATCAGAGAACATTTGTTAAATTGACTCAAATTGCAAGTTCTGGACACAAGCAGATTTAAAAGAAAGGCTATAATTCTCAATTATTCCTCCCATAACTCATAACTCACATGCTATTATTTTTTAAATTAAACATGCCTTATTTTTTCTATTGTAAAAGTGAAACTTGCTTATGATTTTTTAAATTTTAAAAAATTCAAAAAGACCAAGCAGAAACAGAAGTGGGAAAAGGAAGGAAAGAGAAAGAAAAAAACGTCTAAAATCCCAACTCTCATGTACAACTATTGTTGATGCATATATACAATTGTATACTCAGCCTCTCCACTTGGATGTTATGAGATACCTCACATTCAACATTTCGCAAAGTCCTGATCTTTCCCCCAAACCTGCTCCACCTGTGTCTTCCCCATCTCAGTTAATGTCCATTGCGTCCTTCAGTTGCTCAAGCCAGAATCCTTGGCACCATTCTTCATTCCTCTTTCTCTCACGTTTTCCACCACCAAATTCTGTTGGCTCTACTGCCTCAAACTATGCCCAGAATCCTGCTCCTCCTCCTCCTCCCCACTGCTATCACTAAGATGGTCCAAGATGCTGCCATCTCTCACCTGGATTACTGCAGTCCCCTGGGTCACTACAGGTCTCCCTGTTTCCACCTTTGTCCCCCAACCCCAGTCTAGCCCCGATATAGCAGCCAGAGCTGTCTTTTTATAACATAAGGCAGACCGTGCCACTCCTTTGCTCCAAATCCTCCCATTTCATTCAGAGGAAAAGCAGTGTTCTGACAACAGCTTGCAAAGCTGTTTGTGGTCTGCACCCCTCTGCCCATCTCTTTAACATGCTCACTGCACTGCAGCTACACTGACTTCTTGCTGTTCCTTGAATGCATCGGGCCTGCTCGGGCCTTGGGAACTTTGTGTGCATTGCTCAGTCTGCTTAGAAGGTTTCTCCTCTAGATACCTGCTCAGCTAACTCCTCTACCTCCACCTCCTTCATGTCCCTTCTCAGTGAGGGCTACCCTGACCACCCTATTTAACAATTCAACCTCCCCTCCTCTGCTTTGATTTTATTCATGGCACTGATCACAACTAACATTGCACATACTTTATTTGTCTTGTTTATCTGTGTCCCCCAACTACAATGGAAGATTTTGCCCTTTGCCATATCCCTAGGGCCGAGAACAGTGCCTGGCTCAGTGACTATTTGTTAAATGAATGAAGGAAACAATGGAACAATGTTGATATTTCTCTGAATATTCAACTGACTCCCTTCTATTTCCAGAGTGGGGCAGAATGAGTTTCATAAAGTAGGTTGGATAAAAATAATTCAAACATTCATCCTGGCATATTTGCTGAGATCCTAGCACAGAAGAGAGACTACGCTTTGTGCCATGAAGGGTTCAAAGATATCTCTTTCCACTGGGATTAAAGTTAGTAGGGAAGGTGAGACATGTGCAGAAATAACAAACCGAAAGAACTTATGGACACTACATATAGCAAAAACAGAATGCCCTTAACATGTAGAGAACTCTTCTAAAGCAATAAAAGACAAAAACATACCAGTAGCAAAAAGGACAGAAGGCTATAGGCAATTCACAAAAGAATATACTTGTGTGAATGAAATTAGTACAACCTTTCTGGAGGACAATTTGACTGTTTATCTAAAGCCTTAAAAATGTGCCTACTTTTAACTGAGCAATTTCATTCCTGGTTTATCTTAAAGAAATAATTAAGAATCTCTGAAGAACTGTTTATAACAGTCAATAAAAGAAAAGGACAAGACAAAACACAAAAAACCTAAGATATCCCAATGTGACAGTTTGTTTAAATTTAGTGTATTTTCATATACTCCATAGAAGTGGGTTATTGACATGTATATTTATTAAGATGGAAAGAAGTTCATGAAATATTATTTGGTCTTCTCTTATTTTTTTTTTTAATGGAAACATATTTTTTTCCCCACTTCAAACTACCTTTCATACTTATCTCTAGAACTTTCCTCTCTAAAATCAAAGCTATTTCCGTTCCTACCTGCAGGATAAAACCCCAGCTTGGTATAGAAGGATCTTTGGCATACGGCCTCAGCCAGCTTCCTCAGCTCCAGGTCCTATAGCCCCTCTCCTGTATCCTGTGCCCCTTACACAGGGAGCATCTGTGTCACTTGCCTTGTCACACCTGCTTTGACCCAGAGTGTTGACACATTGAGATTCTTCCCCTGTTCATTCTCAGAAGCCCAGTTCAGATGGCACCCTTCATGACTTTGTCAAATTCCCTAGAGAGGAGCTGGTTTCTCAGTCTCTTTACACGCTGTATTATTATGTATTTGCTTATGCATTTGTTAAATTGTGCATGCTTCCGGTCAAGAACCAGCTAGTGTTCATCTCTGTAGTCACAGAGCTCAGCATGGAGCCTTACACACCGGGATGCTCATACGTTTGCTGAACAACTGAGATAGATGATGGTCCATGTGAGCAGAGAGCCCTGAAATATGGGCACTGTGCTCTGAAACTTTTAACAGTGGCGTTCAGTGTTGAAGTCAAACAGAATGTAAATCTGATGATATAAATGTTATGAAGCTGCGCTATAATTAGGCATGAATGGAGAACAGTTTGCATAAACGACAATAATGCCACTGTTATATTTAACATAAACCCAATTCTTAGTTTTTCTTCTCTTGCTTTGTACTTCTTCAAATTGGTGACACCTAATACAGTGGTTAATTTAATCTTAATTACTACATATCAGGACACACATGTACATACAGTGCTGATTACTGTTGTTATCGGAAGTCAAAAAATTTGTAAAATTTGACTAGCCTAAAAAATGGGTAAAATATGAGATAAGCCAGGTAGAAGCATTTGGAAATTAAAGTGTGTAATTATGATTGCATATGAGAGAGAGATGAGAAGCAAGAGGAAGAGAGAGAATGTGCTAAGTGTGTGTGAGAGAGATTTACTGGAGATGATCCAAGTTATTAATAGCAGAAGTTACCAAATCAGCAAGAACCAGAAGTACCTGGAGAAAACTCCAAAGGTGTGTATATATGAGGTGAAATGCCACATATTTCATGAAGACAAATTCGGGTGTGGACCTAAAAAGATAGCCTGTCTAAAGTCACCTGTGACCCAGCATGAACTCTGAGAAGGTAAAAACCCAGAGCCATGATGAGACCAACGTGAGCTGGAACTTTTCTGACCAGAGAGTCTTCATCGGAAGCCTCTGCCACATCCAGAGTTTTGTAGTTTTCTTCATATAGATCTTGTGCATATTTTGTTAGATTTATATCTGAGTCTTTCATTTTGGGGAGTGCTAATGTAAACGGTAATGTGTTTTTAATTTCAAATTCTAATTGCTCTTTGCTGGCACATAGGAAAGCAATGGTCTTTTGTACACTAACCTTATATTATGAAACCTTGCTATTAAATATAATTGCTTTTTAGTTCTGGAAATTTTTTTGTTGATTCTTTCAGATTTTCTACATACACTATCATGTCATTTGTGTACAAAGCCAGTTTTAATACTTCCTTTCCAATCTGTATGTCTTTTATTTTCTTTTTTGTCTTATTGCATTAGCTGGGACCCCTAGTAAGATATTGAAAAGCAGTCATGAGCGGGTACATCATTACTTTGCTCCTGATCTTAGCAGGAAAGCTACAAGTTTCTCACCATTAAGTATGATGTTAGCTGTACGTTTTTTGTGGATGTGTTTTATGAAGTTGAGGAAGTTCTCCTCTATTTCTAGTTTACTCAGTGTTTTTATTATGAATGGGTGTTGGATTTTGTCAAATGCTTTGTCTTCATCCATTGATATGATCAAGTGATTTTTCTTCTTTAGCCTGTTAATGTGATGGATTGCATTAGCTAAGTTTTGAATTTTGAACTAGCCTTGCATACCTGGGATAAATCCCACTTGGTTGTGGCATATAATTACTTTTATACATTGTTGGATTCGATTTGCTAATATTTTGTTGAGTATTTTTGCATCTATGGTCATAAAAGATATTAGTCTGTAGTTTAGTTTTTTTATAATATCTTTGTCTGATTTTGGTATTAGATGAATGACTTAGGAAGTATTCCCTCTGCTTCTATCTTCTGGAAAAGATTGTAGTGAGTTGGTATAATTTATTCCTTAAATGTTTGGTAGAATTCATCAGTGAACCCATCTGCTTAATTCTTGATAAATAAATGCTGTGGCTAGGATTTTGTATGGAGACTTGATTACACTTCGGGGCCCATGAGGGTACAGCTATAGCCTTATACATAGAAGAGTGGCTTCAACTGCTGGGAGAACTCATTCTCTATTCAAAGTGGACAGTTTGGAGTCTCTGTTCAGATAAAGATCATGTTTTTCTGGAAGCTTCCTCCAATACCACTTACCACTCACAAGAGTGAGCCTGAGCACACAGTTCGTATTATGTGACTTCCTTTCCGACACTATGGCTACACTTGATTGGATCAGGGATGGACAACCGACATAAATTGGGCCAATCAGATTCATTTTTCAGAGATTTGAGATTTAGGATTTAGGACCAACAGGCAGCTACCTAGTTTCTGCATAGAATCGGAATGGAGGTGCTCTAGACACAGAAGTTGTGGACCAGCTGTTGTCGGAAGGTTACACCAGATGGCTATAAAAGCTCCACTTGCTGAGAGAATGATGATGTAGAAGCTGATCAGGTTGCTGGGAACAAGGGGAGACAGAATAGGGCTGAGGGACTGTGGGATGGAGAACTTCAGAAGACTCTACCTGGGGTCTAGAAAAGGACAGAGAAAGTGTATTAGGGATTGGGTGCCCCAAATATAAAGATGGGTTAAATGGCATGCTTCTTGAGTGTATTCCTGGAAAGAGAGCTGAAATCACTTAATCCCTTTTCCAGAAAACTCAAGCAATGGGGACAGCAATTAGGAAAAAATACTGTGTATTTATCCTTTTGACATTTTTGTGAAACTGATAGATATCAGCACAATGGGGAGGGGTCCTGGGACAGAGAGTCTGGGGTACTCCATTTAGAGGTATCTCAGTCCTCCTCCTTGGAGGGCCAGTCTTTGGCCTGTGTTGGGGTGGGGGATGAAGAAGGTGATGTGGATTGTGAAGCAAGGTCCCAAGTCAGAATGAGAGCAACTGAGGATTTCCGACATGGCGTAATTAAGAGCTGATTAGGACTGGATCCAGCCCTCCCCTGTTCCTCCACCACCCTGTGCCTTCCGATGCTTGAGAGAAGGCCTGTGTCGAGAATCCATGGTTTTGAAGACACAAGAGGGACTTTATTTAAATAGACTTTACTTAGAAGTAAACCAGAGTTTTGTGTGCAGAAGCACTGTGCTTAACTTAGGGCTATCACCCCATTACTAACTCTGCTGTGGGTATGTTTCTGTGTGTGTGTGTGTGTGTGTGTGTGTGTGTAGACCCCGTCCGTTCGTGTATTTGGTCTTTATGGCCTCTTCCTATGCCTATGGACCTGTGCGTGTGCCTATGGACAAGGCAGTGTTGTCCTTATACCCGTTATTCATTCTCTTTGAAGAATCCCGATCATCTCCAGTCACCTTCCCCTGTAGTCTCCCCAAAGCAATGGCTCCTGAAGAGTGCGGTGAGGATGGGGTGGGTCCTGAGGTTTCCTAGGCCACAGCTGTCCCTTGGGGCGAGGCCTCAGCTTTCCGAGTCCAGGTGGTAGTCGTAGTACTTGGTCCCGGAGCAGCCCCAGAAGTGCAAGACTACAAACGCCGCGACCCCCAGCAGCAAGAGGACGCTCAGGGCCCCAAAGAGGATCCCGAAGAAAGCGCCAAGTTTCACACTCAGGTGCTCACAGCGCTCGCCCCAGGCCGTGTAGATAGTGAAGGACACACAGCTGGGGACAGAGAAGGCGCGCGATCAGGGGCGGGGAGGCGGGTGCGCAGCCTGCCCGCCCCTCCTCTTCCGCTGGGGCCAGGGGAGGTTCTCCAGGGAAGGCTGGGCACCCACTGGAGAGAAGCCGAGTCAGCCCCGAGGCCGTGCTGAGGCGAGGCCACCGGGCAAAGGAGGCAGGCGTGGGCCTGAAAAACGTAGGTGCGAATTCACCCGGACAGGAGGGATCAGGCCCGCCACGGGTGGGCGTGCGCAGCCACAAACCCCGCCCCTGCCCCTCCCCCTCCCGCTCTAGGCCGATCTGGACCTGCGCCCGCACGGGCTGGCGGAGGACGGGGAGCACTGACCCCATTCCTGTCACCCGAGCCCTTCCGCCTGCTAAGGAGCCGAGGGGCCGTAGGCGCCTCTCCTGAGTACTCTTGACGGAGGGGCAGGCCTGGCCCTAGACAGATTGAGGGCTCCGCTCCCACAAGGACTGCAGGGTGTGCATTCAAGAAGCAAAATCAGGTGGAAGAGATAGGCTTTGGAAACCATCTCCTGCGACTCCCCCAGTACTTTGGGCAGGTTTCTTGACATCTCTCAGCTACAGTTTTCTCATCTTCAGAATGGTCCTAATACCCACCTTGTGGCTCGTTTTGAGTTTCCCAGGTAAATATAACACGTTTATTCTCCCCACAGCGCAGGCCCTCACAACCGTTCTTTCCCGCTGTCTGGCCCCTGGTCTCTCTCACTACGAGGCGAGCCATCCTAAATTTCACACGGGAGGTACCCTGGCATTCCTGGACCGCTAGCAGAGTCTTGCCCAGTTTGGATTCCCCGCACTGCCTTTCCCCTCGTGCGCCCAGCCCCACGCACCTGCAGCGGGGCCCATCTGGCAGGTGCTGGCACTGGCCTCCGTGATCACAGTAGCCCTCACTGCACGGGGACACGCAGGTGAGGCCACTCTGGGGGCTGTAGACCATGTGGTAGCCCTTGTAGCCACTGCACCTGAAGTAAGTCTTCAGCGTGCTCACATTCACTGTCAGGTAGGACACGGATGAACATGAAAAGCAACTGATTAACACTAAATTAATACATTTTCACCCAAGAATTTCATTTTCAGGTGATCATTCTGAGAAATAATTAGAAAAGTACACAAATACCTATGTCCTTGGATATTCAGATCAGTGTGGTTGATAATAGCAACAATGTTTACCAAGAGGGGTCTTGTTAAATAAGTTACTGTATATCCCTACCAAGGGAACCACTGTTTCAACGGTATGGAAAATGCTTTCGTAAAGAGCATATGCTTTGAACTTGGCCAGACCTGAGTTGTAACTCAGATTCAGCTATTCAACTAGCTGTGTGATAAAGGGGAAATTTCTTAACTCTTTCAGCCCCAGTTTCCTTATCTTTAAAAGGAAATGACAATAATAGCACTTGTGAGATTTAAATGAGATAATGTATGCAGAGTACTCAGTACAGTGCCTGACACACAGTAAGCACTCAACAAGTGGTAACTATTATGATATATTTAAAATATAAGATACTATCTTCAGGCCGAGCGCGGTGGCTCATGCCTGTAATCCTAGCACTCTGGGAGGCCGAGGAGGGAGAATCATTTGAGCTCAGGAGTTGGAGACCAGCCTGAGCAAGAGAGAGACCTCGTCTCTACAAAAAATAGAAAAAATTAGCTGGGCATGGTGGCACATGCCTGTAGTCCCAGCTACTTGGGAGGCTGAGGCAGTAGGATTGCTTGAGCCCAGTTTGAGGGCTGTGAGCTAGCCTGTTTGAGTTTGAGGTTGCTGTGAGCTAGGCTGACGCCCGGGCACTCTAGCCCGGGCAACAGAGTAAGACTCTGTCTCAAAAAAAAAAGATACCATCTTCAAACATACCATAAAATAATGTCAAATGGGAATATATACACAATATATGAGTAATATGGTCATAATTGTTTAATGAAGTTATCAAACATTAGGTATGATTTGATCCTTTAATAAAAAGTTGATATGTGTGAAAGTCCCTAGGCACAAAAGAAAGTTCAGAAGGATGTGTACAAAATATAGTCTCTGAGGATTGGGATTATGGGGTTTTTTTTCCTCTTCTTTTTGTTAATTTGTGAGTTTCTGCAATAAATATATTATACTTGTATAATAGAAATTGTGGGTTTTCTTTAACAGCATAGTCAGGGCTGGGGTCTTTACTCCCTTACTGTCTCCTCACTCCTCCCACCCTGACTCCTTAATATACAGCAGTCCTGAGGGATTTTGCCTTGTTGCCCCAGGAGGGAGGAGGCTTAACTTGGATTCTAGGAGAAGCTCTTGCTTGGTTCTGGACCCAAGTAAAACAGCGGTTTCTATTGTGTTCACACTGGTCACTACCTTATTCTTTGCCCCGTTCCAGAAAATAGGGTAGGTTAGTCCTTTCTGTCTCTGACAAGCTTGCCAATTTATCATTCCTGTTCCAGGAGAACCAGGGGCTGTCAGAGCTAAAAGGGGCTTCAGAAATCCTGTATCATTTTCAGATGGGGGTGTCGAGGCCTGGCCTGGCCACTGTGCTGGCTAAGGGCCATACCCTTCCAAGGAGGGTGCTATCTCTGCCCCTGGCCAGTCTCCAGCCTCCAGCTGGAGGGCAAAGGCAAGGGGATGTCCTTGTGTATGTTTAAGTGCAACAGTATTTTAAGAAAACCATTAGCAGCAATAGTCAGGAAGGCCAGCAATAGTCAGAAATTGCTCAGTGAAACTGTACACATGTGGGTGCATCAGCAGCATTTTGTGCTCCTGCTCTTGAATCTAAAAAGCTGATGAGTAAAATATTTACATTTTCTCTCAAAAGTTACAAAACAAAGAAAACTAAATTAGCATGATTCTTCCTTGTCTGCGGACCTCCATTGAAAACTTTTCTATCATGAGTGTGTGGGGGCCGAAGACCTATGACAAGCTCCCTCTATTTACCTGCCCCCCCTTATCGTTGTGCTTTCCCCAAGATACAGTAACTCACAAGCCATCTCATCACGCACGTCTTCCCTGGAGATGGGGTGGAAGACCACGTTGTTCCTGGACCCCTCACTCCTCTTCCACCTCCTGGTCGGCACCTGGTGTAAGAACACCTCCACTACCGCGTCCAGCAGCTGGTTGTTTAGGAAGTGGATGACAGGGCCCCAGGGGCGGTACTGGAACTCTGAGATGACTTTCCAGTGTTGAGTGGAGCTTCCCGAGGCTGGTGCTGGGGAATGGCTGTGTGTGGTGGGGGAGGGGAGACAGTGAGGAGGTAAGCGACATAGGGTGGGGGAGAAGACCCAGGGACCCAGGCAGGGACGGTCCCACTTACATTTTTTCCACTTTGCTGTTCTGGAGAAAGGTCTGCACCGCCAGGGTCCCCAGTCTGTATGCCACCTAGGGCAGAGGATAGGGGATGGAGTGGGGGGTGGTGAGGCCCAGTCCAGGGAGGAGACCCCACCCGCTGTGACGCCTTTATTCATCCCTGTCTGTTTCTGCCTTTGAATGTGAGCCCCAGGAACCCCAGAACGTTTCTCACCCATTGCTGCATCCTCACACCCTAGCCTAATGCGGAGACTGGTGCGAGTCCTCAGTAAAATTTGTTCGTGAATGGAGGGCCAACATTATTTCCCCCTCCTCTGCCTCATCTTACAAGGGGAGAATCTGACGTGAATGGCCCTAACCCCTAACTTGCCAACTCATTCCCTCCCCACGTGAATAGTGGACATCAGTTGTTTAGGCAGACCTAGAGGGGAGGTCAGATGCCGGGGGCAGCAATGGACTTAGGAACAGTTTGTGCTCATATAGCCCAGAGTCAGGCACAGTAGACACATGTCAACAGATACGACCACATGGAGTGTGTGGAGTGCTGTGCTAGTGGCAGCAATAATTGGAATAACAAGTTTTGAACACTGTGTTTCAGGCACAATGCTCAGTGCTTTACATACATTGTCATTTAAACTTTGATACGACCTATTAACATAGGTACCATTATTGTCCCTATTTTGACAGATGACCTGCTACATACCATGTCTAATTATTACACCTGCTCCAGTAAGTGGCTGAGCAGGGATTTGAATCAGGGTGTGTAGGATTCTAGAGCCTCAGCACTCAACAGCTGTGCTACTTTGCCTGTGATTGAGGTGTGGACTAGGGCATGGAGCCAAGAAGAGGGGGCCCCAGTTCCCTCTGGGAAGTCCAGAAGGCTCCCTGGGGGCGAAATGCCCTGTAGGTTCTTCCCTATAATACCCAAGAAATGCAGTCTTGAGGGGTGCCCAGAGGCAGAGGTGGGGGTGACTTGGCACCCTAAGCTCTGCTCATGCTGAGTTGGTGATTCTAACAGTTTTTGAGGTCTCTGTCCTGGGGCTTTCTGATGTTCTAATCCCCCAGACCTCCCTTGGAGCAAGAGGCTCCGGCCTCCTCTGGCAATTGAATCGAGATGAACGACAAAGTGAAGGACACACAAGTGATGGCTCAGCCCTTGCCTGAACCTGCCAAGGTTCCCCCTCCCACCCAAAGCTCGGCTGCAGCACTAACCGAGGCGTTGACGTCTGCCATGGAAGCATTTTCGTCTTCACTGAGTGAGAGCTGGATGACTCTTAAGGGAAGCTCTGGAGATGGGAGAAACAAATTCATCATCACCTCACAGGTTTACCCAGATTTACCCAAGAAGGCCGTTGGGCCAGCCCAGGCGAACTGCTCTATGTCACAGCGACAGAAGGTCACTGAAGAAATCAGAACTGGTCCCCCTCACCCTAGCGCTCATTCTATACGACTAGGGCATCCCTGACTCTCATCTCACTGAGCCGAGAGGTGTCCGCTGCAGTCTTTCCTCAGCAGACGGCACAGGCCGGTGGTCCATGCTGCGACAGCTGCCCTGCCCAGCTCCCACAGCCTACGACTTGCCACCACCCGAGAGAACGCTGGAGTTCTGCCTGTGAGTTCGAGGAACTTGGCCCTGGACCCCAGAGTTTCCTCATCTCCCCCAACGGTGGGAGACACGTAGAGGTGGGGATGGCAGGGGCATTTGGAGCTACCTGGACTCGCGGTTGGAGTGAAGTTGTTCCCAGCCAGGAAGCAGCGGGTGTCGGTGAAGGCCGGGGGGCAGGTACACGTGGGTTCGCAGCCCAGAGTCTGGGAGATGTAGCAGTGGCCGTGGTTGTAGCAGTAGTTCACAGGACAGGACTTGTTCTGACAGAGGAAAGAGTTCTCCAGAGCTGCAGAGGGAGCAGGGAGGTCAGTAACACCACACTGGGGCCACAGCGGGGAGGGAATCCCCAGCCCATGGAAACCTTGGGCTGGTTTGGTTTCTTTTCCCCAAAACCTGTTCAATCTGCATTCTGCTTGTAGGCCACTCAGAACCTCCAAACCATCCTTCTCCCCATTTCCAGGCTTTTCTCTGAAGGGCACCCTTTTCCTCTAACAGGTAAGTATTCTTCCACTTTTGCAGACGGAGCGGAGTGCTTATCAGACCCTCGCATCAGGAAAGGACCCAGAAGGAGAGGGACCCACCAGCCTGCTTTCCTCCCTCTCTCACTTCTATCTCCTTTTCTGCCTTTAGAAGGCTGCGGTTCTACCCACTCTGGCTTCTGCTCTGAAGACATAGTAATCTCTAGACGTTATGGGGGGCTTGGTGGAGCCTTCACCTGTCGTGACTCCAGGAGCTCCAAGAGAGAGGAGGAGATGGCTGGGACAGGGCTCAAAGGGAAAATGAGGCACCTTTGCCTCCAGATCCCCATGGCTGTTCCTCCAAATGTCCTGACTTGTGAGATGCAGAGACCCTGGGCCTCCTATCTCTGAAGACCCCGAGGAATCCATGGCCCCAGCTTGCCCCGGGTTCCCTGGCTGCTGCTGGAAGCGCCTCCCCTCTCCAGATCATCTTCAGTCTTTTCCCTGTGTTTTCCCCATCAGTGCCTCAGGGGTGCTCTGACCTGTCCTCTCGCCTGTGCCTCTTCTCCTTCAGCCCCACGCCACCCACCATCCCCTTTCCAAGCCCTCCGTGCCATACCTACCATACCAAGCATTGTAAAGATTTTCTGGAATAGGGAGAGAAAGGGTTTGCCTTTGGCTATCATAGACCCTTGAGACGTCATCTGTCCCTAGAACCTCCTCCTGCCAGGGGCCTGTTCCCAGCTCACCTGCACAGTGACGCCCATCCCCCGTGAGGTTTGGGGGGCAGGCCTTGCAGCCCTGCCCAGGAATGCAGCTGACATTCGGGAAGCATTGCTCCTCACAGGGGTCCTTGGAGCGTTCACAGTATTGGCCAAAGGTGTTCCCATCACACTTGCAACCAGCCACCTGGAACAAGTTGATGGTCACTGGGCAGCCAGGTGGCTGAATTATTAAGGGCTTCTAGATGTTTCTGACTGATCTCTTTGATCTGAGGATCCATGGACCCTGAGTCCATGTCTTCGTTCCACCAGCATCTACTGAGCACCTTCTTGACCTGGGCCTGCAAGTCCCTGTCTAAAGCCACATAGGTGTCCTGCCCATTTGGCCTCGCTGGGCCATTCTTTACTCTGACCCCCTGCCTGGCCCTGCACCAGGATCTCAGCCTCTTCCCTCTCACATCACATCTCCTTGCCTCTAGAGTAAGACAGGGAATGAATGAATGAATGAGTGAGTGAGTGAATGTATGTTCTATAATCCCTTGAAAATTGGATTCCATGTAAGCTGCTGTTTCTTTCTCTACCTCCCTTCCTGATCCCCAAACCAAGAAGACAGAGCCTCACTGCTAAGCACTGTGAGAAGATGCAGCAACTAGAATAATGGCACAGCAAAGGTTGATGGTGCCAGAATCTCATCAAGTTCCCTGGGCTCTCCTTTCTGACTTCCCTGCTGAAACCACTCTGGGAGTCTCCCTAAGATGGAACCTTCCAGTACTTTCTACTGTCAAGAGTGGATATTTTGGGACATACAGAATAGTATATAGATTTTAATCTCTGTTTTTCCCACTGTGTATTTCTTCCTTTTCTACCCCGGCCTTCCCACCTCTGTCCCTTTCAAGTACCAATCTTCTGCTCATGTTTCAGGAGAAGGGTGTGTGTAAGTGCCCGTGTAAGAGGGGACGGAGGGGGTTGTGTGTTGCCAGACAAACATTTTCCTTTCTGGCTCCTCCTTTACAACCAAAAAATAAAAAGCAGATGGGACAAGAGTCATGGATTTAGGCAAGTATGTTGGCTGAAACTTGAATGCGGAAGCAACTTCTCCAAACTGAAAAGAAATGTTACTTTTAGCTGGAGGGAGAGAGTAAAGGAGAAAATAAAGGGGTTTGGGGTGTCAAGATAGAGGGGACCTGCACCTCTCTTCCCAACACCATGATGATGAGACCCCAGAGAGAAATGGCTATGTGGTGCCTGTAGGCAGTGGGACCACAAGTAGCCTCACAAAAGGTTCCCTGGGTCTGAGCAAGGCACGGAAGACGCAGGGCCTCTCCCTGTGCCTGCAGGGGAGGGAGGACGGGGCTGGGATGCCTCCTGTGCCCCGGGAGCACAGGGACACCTTCCCTCCCCACACCTCCGTGCCCTGCACCAGGTGTCACCCCAGAACTGTGAGACAGGGAACCACTGGGGAACTGTAGAAAGGCCGAGGTGGAAGTTTCCTGCCAGCCTGGCAGAATGGGAGGTGGGAGATAAAAATGCAGTTGAACTATGAGCAATAAAGACCTACATCTTCACACATGAGTCTGTGGCCTGAGACTGGCATCTGCTCTACTCACCTACCATAGCCCACCCACCCCCCAACACAGACATTGCCTAGAAGAGGCTGAATCACAACATCCCTTCAATTCCCATTTCCTTTCCCCTGCACATGGAAACACATCCCAACACTCACCTCAAGGGAGGAATTGCCCACCCTGCTGGTCTTGTTATATAAACACTGGCTCTCTGTGCTGCAATTGCAGACCACCGTCTTGGGCTGAAGTACGGATGACAAGCCAACCCTGGCGCTTCTTGCTAGAATCTCCAGAGTGAATGGTGTCAATGAGTTTGGTGTCCATAGCAATGTCCCATTCTCTGCCCAGGAAAGATGAGATTGTTGAGAGCTGGAAGATTCCTCTGCTCTGTGGTCAGATGCATCTTGGCATCTAACACCCTGACTGCTGATGCTGGGATTTCCTCCACCCCTCTCAGACCACCCCGCACATCTCATCAGGCATTTCCTTTGAGCAGGCTGGTATCCTGGTCACGCTCCAAGCTGGAAGGAGGTAGCAGCAGCCCACTTACTGATTGTAGGCAGGAACCCCTCAGAGGGGAAGGCTGTTTCCCCCAAAGAGATCCCAAAGGGGAGCTCCCCAGGATGGCACATCTGGGGGATAGATGATGAAGGCCAGGATTCTCCCGACACTTCACCAGGCTACACTGCAAGCCAAACTGGCTTCACCCTCACAGCAATCCCAACCCTAGCCCTGATTTCTCATCCACCCTCTCACTTCCCAGACCTTTGACCAGCCATCCCTTCAGGTACCAGACTACAGTGAAAACCTCCTACCTATCTTCTGATTGAACCTGTCTTATATTTGTCAAGAACATAGGAAAATCTCCTTAAAGCAACAGGTTGAAAGGAACTGATACTAGGGAATAGATGGCAGTAATTTCCAGACTGTCACTCTTCAGGAGTGGAGCCCAGTGGAGAATATAATCTCCTGATGCTGTGTGGTGTAGACAGAGCCATCCCTTCTGATGCACAGAGAAAGAAAATGAGGCAGAGAGATTAGAACTCAGAATATAGTCCCTAGGGGCTTTGGTTTAGCAAAGAACGGTCACCAGCATAGTTAATGCTGGCAACAGATGGAAGGCTGTAGCCCTTGTGCTTTGAGCCTCTGACCCAGATCACGGATGCAGGCCCGGGGGTCTCTAATGTTAACCATTGCTGAGAGGGAAAGATGAACCTGTGCATGGCCCCAGCACAGAAAATCAGACAAGGAACGACAAAGTTAGATTAACAAGCATGGTTAGCAAACATAAAAATGATGAGGAAGGTACCAGATGAAGGTATTTGTATTTCTTTAAATCTTGTCCCACATTATATCTTTATTTTATTTATTATTTATTTATTTTTTTGAGACAGAGTCTCACTGTGTTGCCTGGGCTAGAGTGCCGTGGCATCAGCCTAGCTCACAGCAACCTCACGCTCCTGGGTTCAAGCAATCCTTCTTCCTCAGCCTCCCAAGTAGCTGGGACTACAGTCATGTGCCACCATGCCCGGCTAACTTTTTATATATATATATTTTTTTTTTTTTTAGTTGGCCAATTAATTTCTTTCTATTTTTAGTAGAGACGGGGTCTCGCTCTTGCTCAGGCTGGTCTCAAACTCCTGACCTTGAGCGATCTGCCTGCCTCTGACTCCCAGAGTGCTAGGATTACAGGCGTGAGCCACCGGGCCCGGCTATATCTTTATTTTAATAGACATAAAAATGTTGTAAATTAGTAGTTTTAAATTGTTTTACCTGATTATTCTAATAATTTGGTGACTGCATAATGATGATTAAAGATGATAGCATATTAGTAGATTGAGATTAAGTGATCTTTGGATAAGATTTATGTGCCCAGAGTGAGTCTAGCTATCTGGCCAAATTGCCATAAGCCTGTCATTGCTATTCACCTGGAGCACCTGTTTGAATTATCAGTGTCATTCCTAAGAGATGCCAGTCCTGGATATTCAAATGAAAAAGTGACAGTTAGTTGTGCTGGGTATAGAAATACAGAATTACCCAAAGTTTGACCCTGACCTCATCCTCTACCCATTTCCCCAACCTTCCACCCAGCCAAACATTTTTACCAAAGAGCTTAACGTCAGTGCAGTTGTTTCCAAGAGAGAATGTGACATCCTCAGCATCGCTGGTGTACTGGAACAGCCTGGTCTGCCCTCGGTAGGCTTTAAGCACATGAGATCCATTAATAGTGGGTGGGTACTGATCTGAAACACAGAGGGGATGGGGGCTGAGGCACGACAGAATCTTGCCGTATCAGCCTTCTCTCTCTTTCTCAACTATGAGTGAAGCATTCCCAGCATGGAGACCCACATCTGGAAGCAGGTTGGGGGTGTCTGCCCACCTGGCCAAATCTTTAGGCTCTTTCTCTACCCTCAAGCAGGGTTCCTTTCAAGCTCTTTCCTGAACAGAGTGCTATGCTGGGCAGGGCACAAAGTGAGTCAGAGATTGGGGCAGACCATCACAGAGTTTTACCTTTGGAAAAGGGCTGGAAACTGTGAGAGTAATATCTAGATGGATATCACATTAGTCCATAAACAGAGAGGGAGTAAAACCTTTTCACTGGTCTCTGTTTCTTGGAGCCCTGCTATTTCCATTGCATTGCTTGTTGGCTCAGCCAGTCATTTAACAAGGATTTACTGAGCCACTACTATGTGGCTGGCACTGTTCTAGGTAGTGAGGATACAGCAATGAACAAATAACAAAAAGATACCTATGAAAATTATAAAATAAGCAGTTACAAATGCCAAGGAGAAAAAATAAAACAGGGAAGTCACAGCTTCTGTGACTGTCTTAAAAAAATTAAAAAATAAATAAAGCAGAGGAGGTGAATGGGAAGTGTGGGTGAAGGTGAAATTTTTGGTAGGGTGGCTGAGAGAGGCTCACTGAGAAGGGGGCATTGAAATAAAGGCTCGAAGGAGGTGAGGGAGCAAGCATGTGACTGCCTCGGGAAAGGGCATTCCAGGTAAGAGAGCAGCACCTCCGAATCTTGGAGTTGAGAATGAGCCCAGAGTGTGTGAAGAACACACAGAAGCCGGTGGGGCTGGAGTGGAAGGGGCGGGCGAGGAGCACAGCACCAGGAGAGGCAACGGGCCACACGGAATGGGGCCTTTGAGGCCATGGCAAGGGCGGAGAGAGCTGGGGAGGAGTCTAGGGAGGGTTTTGAGCAGAGAAGTGTGAGCAAAAGAATCTGTTAAATGAACAAAAATGCAGGGCTTAAAGGGGTGTCAGGGAAGGCAGCTCTTCATCTGTTTCCCAGCTCTGAAAATGCCTCCCTGGGCCACACGCCACTTACTGAGAGTGGCGTTCATCTCCTGGTATCTTTTAAAGAGCATCATTGTGTGAAGTCCAGTGCTTGTGTCGCCCGTGAGCAGGGCGTCATAGATGCACTCTCTCTGTCCGTTACAGCTGGAGACCAAATTTTTATCCAAGGATTTGTTTCCCGACAGTTGGGAAAAGAAGACAGGGGTGAAGTCAGAGGGCAGATGGTCGTTCCTCTCTCCAAGGAGGCTTGTTTCGTTGATTTTCCCTGTGACACAGGAGGGTGATGGTGGTTCAGGGTGGGACTCAGCCATATTTCTGCTGTGTCCTCCTGTAACCCTCAGGTTACGTGGCTCAGGGCAGGAGATGGGCCGTGCGGGGACAGAACAGCTTCTGAGTCTGGAAATCTCTGCTCCAGTGAGTGAGGGCACCCATGTCCCCACCCACGTTCCCCATCCTCTCTTCCAGGTAGAGATGCAGGTAGCATGAGGGTGGAGGGGACAAATCTGGGGTGGCACCAGAATCCTCAGGCCCTTACAAAGGCTGGAGGTCTGGCTCCTACAGGCCTGAGGGAGACAGCGTACCAGCTCCCCCCATGCTGGCCTGCCCCATTGGCCGGGCGCTGAGGCCCAGACTCACAGGTCATTCCGTAGTGAAAAAGCACCTCCTCAGAGCTCCCTGGGGAAAGGGTGGAGCCATTGGGCATCCTGAAGTCGTCTTCTGGATTGTCGTTCCACACCCCTGAGGGACAGAGCAGGAGGTCAGCAACCCTGGGAATGTGGCCCTCCCCTCGCCACACTGGAGACGTGAGGGGGCGGCTGGGGGAGGGAGGACCAGGCCTCACACCCACCCCTCTGCTCCAGGGGGACAGCAGAAGAAAACACAAGAGGAGAGAGAGGAAGGGGAAAGGAATGTGGGAGGCAGGAAAGACATGAGAGATGGAGGGAGGACGAGGGTGCTACGTCCCCACCGTGCCCAGAGCTGTGCTTGGTGCTCCCTTGGAGCGGCAGGAGGAGGACAGGAAGTGAGCCTCAAAGGTGGCTGAAGAAGTCCCTTCCCCCTCCCTGGCCCCGTCTGTGCCCTCTAGGTTCTGCTCCAAAGAGGCTGAGAGAGGGAAACCCAGTAGGGGTGTACAGACCACGGGAGGAGGAGCTGCCCTCCCTCTGGGGTCTGAGCGCGTACCCAAGAGGCCCTCCGTGTGGTTTTGATACTCCTCTGGGAGGCTGGAGGAGGCGTGGAGGATGTTGGAGAGAGCGGTCACTGTGACGGCTGTCGTCCCATCGAAGCTGGCTGACACCAGGGAGCCGTTGCGGGTCAGGAGGACCCCGGTGGCATTGAATATCTCCCGGTCTAGAACATCGGGAGGCAGGTGAGAGAGCAGCCAGCATCGGCGCCCTGAAGGCCACTGCCCGGGCAGCAGTGAAGGCTCACAGTGCAGAGCGCAGCCTCGGAGGGCAGTTCTGGGATGTCCTGAGGGTGCCTCACCTAGTGGCCCCAAACCAAATGCACATGCCACCCTCGAGGCCCACGCCACCTCCTTCTTCCTGGGGACTGAAGATGGGGGCCATCAAAGGAGAGGCCTCAGTGCTGGAAGGAGGGAGGACATGAACAGGGAAAGTATAATGCCCAGCTTTTGGGAGAAGAAGCTGCTCAGGTACAGCTGCTGAAGGGACAGCAGGGGACAGCCACTCTGCTCTGCCCAATGCTGCAGCTTCCACGTCCCACACACTGCTCCCAGCACTGGGATCCCTGCTGAACTCCCACCTGGGGAGGCGGGAGAGGGTGGCTGATGGCTGTCCCCAGCCTACCTTCTCCATCTTCATGCTTAGTGTCAAATGTCACAGTCTGGTTATTGAGCAGAACACGGATAGTGTCATTGGGCTCAAGGAACCATTGAACCTGGAAGGGAATTGGAGGAGACGTAAGTCTGACCTGCAGGTGGAGCAGAAGCCGAGAAAGGAGGCTCCAGAGAGCAACTCGGACTAGAACCTGAGCCTGAGTGAAGAGGAGGGTGCTGGAGAGCGTGGCAATGAGCTTATGCTCGCTCACGCCTGTGGGCCAGGCTCTGCGCTGGGCACGCTCTTGGATCATCTCATTTAAATCTCACAACAGCCCTGCGGGGTGGGTAATATTATCTTCATCTTACCATAAGAACACTGAGACACTGAGCTAAGTAGTTTCCTCAAAGTCAAACAGCTGGTACATGGCAGAGCCAGGACCCCAACCTTCCATCTCTGGATTTACTCTGGGACCATGAAATCAGCGGGATGTGTCCTCGCTCCCTCCTTCCCCCCTTCCCCTTCCCTTTCTGTGTTCTCTTCCTCCTCCTGGGCGTCAATTTCCAGCTAAAAGTCCCTGTGGGGCTCTCTGTGGGGGGATGCAGAGAGGTCCTGGGTGCCCCTCGCTCACCGTGATGGGGCCCAGGCTGCTGGCGTGGTACTGAGCCGCAAAGGCGATGAAGTTGGTGGCCTGGACAGAGCGCGTCTGGGCAGTGCGGCCCTGCAGCAGGAAGGAGGAGTTTCTGTCCCAGGCCTGGACCAGCAGGAAGTCCCCCAGCCCATTGAAGGTGTAATTGGCACCATCCAAGGTAGTGATGTGGGGGTCCCCAAACAGCCAGGCTGGAAGAAAAGGAGTTGGAGTCTAAGATTTCCCACTGCCCACCAGGCAGGGCATTTTTCTAGGTGGATTCAAGCCCCAGGGAAATGTTCCTGGAGTATGGATTACTCCCCCAAGGTCTCTTGCACTTTCGTGTCCCCAACACCCATTCCCACTGCTCCCCAGTGCCATACACAAAAGCCACCCATCTGCCATCAGCCCCACACTGGAATCATCTCCTTCCTCCATTGTGGCCACAGCTCTGCCCCAGGAAGCTGGTCCTCTCCTGGTGCAGCCCCATGTCCCAAAGGCCACGAGGCCACCCCTCCCCAGATGCTCTGCCTGGGCCCTGACTCTCACCGGGCCGTGGGGGTCTGTATCCAGCACAGCCAATGCAGGGCCGCCTCTGCCGGTACTGGGTGCAGAGGTAGGGCTTGTCATTCCAGCGGCAGCACCAGTTCTGCGGCTCCAGTTCGCGGTCTGTGAAGAATAGCATGTTGGAGAACCGGCTGGAAGGCTTGGTAGGGCAGGATGGTCTCGGTGGCGAGAGTGTGGCTTCAGAACCCTGCACACTTGGGTTCCAATCGTGCCCTGCTCAAGGACCTTCGTGATGGACCAGGTACTGTCTCCCTTGCGGGAGTGTTGGGGCCATTGTGCAGCAGGGCATGGTAGGATGGTAGGAGCTAAGCAAACTTCCTTTCCTTTTTTTTGAGACAGAGTCTCATTTTGTTGCCCTGGCTAGAGTGCCATGGCATCAGTCTAGCTCACAGCAACCTCAAACTCCTGGGCTCAAGCAATCCTTCTGCCTCAGCCTCCCAAGTAGCTGGGACTACAGGCATGCGCCACCATGCCCGGCTAATTTTTTCTATATATTTTTAGTTGGCCAATTAATTTCTTTCTCTTTATAGTAGAGACGGGGTCTCACTCTTGCTCAGGCTGGTTTCAAACTCCTGACCTTGAGCAATCCGCCTGCCTCAGCCTCCCAGAGTGCTAGGATTACAGGCATGAGCCACCCCGCCCGGCCTGTTATCAGCTTTTGACGAGGGTGCCCCAGGTTTCTGTTTGAAGTGGAATTTGTGAATAGTTGCACAGCTTGACGGTATTTTTTTTAATTCTGTCTGCTTAACAGCCCATTGCATCAAAGAAGACCAAGAGACTGCTGAAGGAAGACAACAGATTTTTTTAATGAGGATTGGGAATTGCAATATTATCTTGTTTCTGCTAAAGACAAGAAGATTTGCTTGCTTTGTGATACTGCAATATCAACATTAAAGAAATTCAAAGCTCATCAGCATTATAACACTCATAAGAACCACAAATATTTTAAATTAGAGAGAGAAGCGAGAAAGGTTGTATTGCAGAAATTAAAAGATGAAAAACAAAAGCACAGACAATTCTTTCAAGCAGCAATAAGACCTGGAAATAATGCCACTGAAGCAACTTATAAAGTAGCTTATATACTTGGGAAAAAAGAGAAGCCATTCAGTGATGTAGAAATTGTGAAAGAATGCATTGTCAAAGTTGTAGGATGTTTAGACCCCAATAACATTTCCAAGTACAAACAGCTGGCTCTTTCAAGGAGAACCATAACTGATCGGGAGCCTGAATTAGGCTTCAACTTGAAAGAACAACTTTATGCAATACTTCAAAAGGAAAACATATATTATTCAATTGCTTTGGATGAATCAACTGATACTATTGACTTGGCGCAGGTTTTATACTTTTGGGTCATAACAGAAGATTTTCTTTGCTATGAAGAGTTACTGCTTTGGGTACTCCTGCAAATAGAACATGGGGAATAGATATCTTCAACAACTTTCATGATAAATGTACATACATTCTCTAAATTTGGTAAATTTAGAGAGTGTATGTACAAACGGTGAACCTTCCATGACAGGAAAACATGAGGGTTTATTGTACAGATTAAAAAAGTATTAACGGATCCAGATGCTCTCATTTCTTTTCCTTGTATCTTGCATCAGCAAAATCTTTGTGCTAAAGCTACTATTTTGAGTGACACTTTGCAACAAGTTATAAGTATTGTTACTATATTAGTGGAAATGCAACACTGTATCATCAGTTTTGTAACATGCTAAAGTTGAAGCCCTGGTATTCAGTGTGGATTTGCTGTACCATTCTAAAGTGTGTTGGCTATCAGAGGGACAGCGGTTAGCCAAAATTGCATCTGTGAGAACAGGTATAGTTAAATTTCATGAAGAATAGAATCAGCAATGTGAATTACTAAAAACAGATTTCTACAGGAATGAAGCATTTCTGTGTGATATGTCAAAACGACTTGAATATTTCTTTGCAAGGTAAAACTGAGTCTATATATGATACGAGGCACAAAATGCAAGCATTTTGAAAAAAGCTATCTTTTTTCCAAAACACTTCTTCTTCAAAAGGAAATTTCAGACGAACATTTTCCCCAGTTAGCAAAACAAAGGTCATCAATGAGCAGGATGATATATGCGAATCATTTGAAGAATATGCAGCTGTTACCGACTTATTGGAGAATACAGTGAAAGGCTCACTGACTTTGAGAATTATAACAGCACACTCAAATTAGCATTTCAGCCTCACCTAGTTGATATCACCAAGGCACCTAAAGAAGTACAGATGGAGTCGATCGAGCTCTTAGTAGATGACGTTTTAAAATCATTGTTTGATGCTAGGAAAGGTCCAATTGAAATATGGAAAAATGCAGTGGAATGTCTATGCCTTTGGTAACATGCCGGAAAAATGCTTTCTTCCTTTTCAACCACTTATTGCTGTGAATCTGCATTCTCCTACCTCATCCAAAGCTAGATGCCCTTATGGTACCCATCTAGAGGATCAACTGCAAATATTCAAATGCTTTTCAACAAAAAGCAGATACAGCAAAGTCATTAAAAAGTTAGTTAACTTCAAAATTAACAAATAGTTTTCATTTTTTGAAACTATTTAGTACATAGTAGTTACGTTTTTATAAAATAATATACATGTTTAAGTATATCTAATTGAAGTTTCTTGAATGTGGCCTTATTTGATTACAGCTAAATTAATGTGGCCTTCCAACATGAAAGGTTCCCCACCCCTGTTCTAGAGGCTGCCCATGTTCTCAGGCTGGTGACCCCTTCTGCCATCTTCAAAGTCAGCATCGTTGGGCCAAGTCCTTTGCTCAAGGCCATCTCTCTCATTTTCTCTTTCTGATCCCACTCCCACTATTAAGAACCCTGGTGATTATACTGGGCCCACCAGGATAATCCAGGGTCATCTCCCCCCTCAAGGTCCGCTGAGTAGCAACCTTAACCCTACCCGCAAACTTAATTCTCTTTGCCTCATAACCTAACGTAGTCACAGGTTCTCGGGATTAGGATATATATATTTTGGGTTGTCCTTTATTCTTCCCACCATATTTGTGGTCACAGGAACGTGGTGGGCACTCATGGACACCAAACAGAGCTTAACACCAAAAGGCCCCACCACCTGGTCTGGGTGAGAAAGGGTTAACAGGGCATCTGGCCCTTTGCCAGCTGGAGCACAACTTGGCTGAAAGGGGCTAAAGAACATTCCACAAAATGGTGCAAAAACCTTTGCAACTTGACTTCTAGGAATTAAAACCCCAAGCAAAGAATCATGATTATGCAAAATTTAAGTTTACAAAAAGAATGTGGACTCCCCTCCTAAATGCCTAAGAACCGGTGATTAGCCAAATACCAGATGGTACATACATACAGTGATTATTATAAAGCCATTAAAAATAATGTTGTAGAATATTTAACCACATGTAATGATTTTTCCCAAATAAACATGTTGTAAATTACAAAATCAACATAAGCACTTAGTACCAATACAATAGTAAAAAGGGGGTATATACAAACTGTAAAAATAAAACCTCTCCCTGGGAATACCTTTTCTCTTAAAAACATCTCTCAGGTCCTGAAATCTGAAGTCTCAGGCCCCTGGACAGGCTAAGAAGTCATGACCACCGGGGGAGTTTCTTGAGCAATCTTTCAGGAACACTCGCTCTCCCGTTGTTTTTTTGAACTCTAATCCTACGACAGATTAAGGAACTCTCTTCACATATATAAGTATGTATAAATAAATATATTTCTCATTTAAAAAAAAACAAAAATGGGATCACATAACACTCTGGGCCTTGCGTTTTTCACTTAATATTTTATAAAATATTCCTTTCTGACATGGAAGGAGCTAAAGGTTACATTGCTATGGAGGGTGGGAAAGAAAATAGTCTGACCCCAATTTTGCTAAAATATTTTTATCCATATTGTATTCTGTGTAGGCATAACACGCTGGAAGGACACACACCAAAATCATTGCACTAGTTGCCCCTTAAGTACAGGATTTTCTACATCTTCTCCAGTGAACATGCTTTGCTTTTGAATTCAGCTTTTTTAATGTTATCTTAACATTGCCTATCTGATGTGGTCTTCCACTGTGTTCAAAGGACTGGGGAGAAATATGCCAAACTGTTCATAAGAGTTGTCTCTGGGCTGGGCGAGGTGGCTCATGCCTCTAATCCTAGCAACTCTGGGAGGCTGAGGCGGGAGGATTGCCTGAGGTCAGGAATTCGAGACCAGCCTGAGTAAGAGACCCCATCTCTACCATAAATAGAAAAAATTAATTGGCCAACTAAAATATATAGAGAAAAAATTAGCCGGGCATGGCGGCACATGCGGGTAGTCCCAGCTACATGGGAGGCTGAGGCAGGAGAATCGTTTGAGCTTCGAGTTTGAGGCTGCAGTGAGCTCTGATGATGCCACTGCACTGCAGCCTGGGCTACAGAGCAAGAGTGTGTCTCATAAAAAAAAAAAAAAAAACCCAAAAAAACAAAACAAATTAAAAAAGAGTTGCCTCTGAGTGGTAAATTCCATGCAATTTTAATTTCAAGCTCTTTATGCATCTTCTGTGCTCTCCAAATTGTCTACGAAGACCATATTGTCAAGGGTAAAAGAAAAAAATGCTAAAAGAAATGTAAAAATTTAGTTGGAGGTGGGGGAGGCATGACACAGCACTGGCCGTCATCACCTTCCCACCCTTCTCTAATGTCTCCCTCGACATTGGGGGTCTGAGGGAGACCCGGGCTGGGCCCTGGCAGGTGTGCTGTGCCACGCTGGGGAGGCAGCCTCTCTACTCCGCCTGTCCCTCCTCGCCTCTTAGTAATTTGGGATGAATCATTCCCGTCCCCCGCCGGGCTCCGCAGCCTGCAGGCACAGATAGCTCGGAGGCTGCTTAGGCTCCTCTGGAAAGGTCCTCTGAGGTTTCGCTCATTTGTTGCTCCTTGGAAAACTTTATTTCAATTAGAAACGGCTAAATGCCTGACTTCAAGGGAAGGGTTAGGTAAATTATAATTCAGCCACAGACGGAATATTATTATGCAACCATTACAAGTTGTGCTCATGAGAAGTTTTTAATTATCTGGGAAAGTGCAAGTGAAGAATGTGAAATGCAAAACAGTATATACTGGATAATATAAATCATGTGAAAAATATACAGAAAAAAGAAGGAAAGAAACTCCATCAAGAGGATAGCAGATGGAAACAACCTAAATGTCCAGCAACTAGTGAATGTGGTGTCACCATACAATAGAATATTATTCAGTCATAAAAAGGAATGTACTGATATATGCTATGACATTATGCTAAGTGAAAGAAGCCAGACACAGAGGCCACATATTCTATGACTCATTGATATGAAATGCCCAAAATAGGCAAATGTAGAGAGACAGAAAGTAGATGGCAGTTTTCAGGGAGTAGGGGAAGGGGAGGATGGGGCGTGACTAATGGGTACAAGGATGTTTTAGAGGGGTGATGAAAACGTTCTGAAATTAGATAGTGGTAATGGTTGCACAACCTCGTGATTATACTAAAAATCATGGATTTGTACAGTTTAAAAGGGTAAATTTTATGGCCTGTGAATTATATCTCAAAGGAAAAAAGAGATGCTAATCAAAGCTGCCTTCAGGAGGTCTGGGTCCTTCCACTTTCTGCACGTGTTTGTGCAGATGTCATACACTGGACTCAGTACTTTAGCAGCTGGAGAAAAACACTAAAAAGAAACAGGTTCCTCAAAGGGTTGGGTCAACAGCCCTAGTGCACAGCCCCGCTCAATTACTGGATGCCCCAATCTCGGAAAGCTCCATCCTTCCATCTGCCTGACAACAGCTGCAATTAACACAGTCACTCCTGGTGCCATGTGCAGCCCTAGGCTCGTTGGCCAGCTGGGAGGTCTCAGCAAAGCTGTTGGAGCCAGCGTCTCCTTCCCTATTCCACCTCTCCTCTCTGTTGGCTTCTTGGCCCTCTTGGCACCCCTGGGCCCCCAACCCAGGCCTCAGTGCCTTTGCTCCTGCGAGTTCCTCCTTGGAGAGTTCTCCCTTCACTTCTCTGCCCGGCATAATCTTCCTTCCACATGCAATGCCCCAACCAAACTACATAAACTTCTGCTGTTTTAAGCCACCACGTTAGTGGTCATGTGTTACAGCCACCCTAGGGCACACGGACAGGAAGGAGAGTCTACTCACCCCTCCCCTTGAGCCTGCAGGGACTTGTGGCAGCTTGGAACAACAGAGCCAGGTGAGGGACCCTGCGTGCCTTCTGAGTCTGGGCCATAAAAGGAATATAGCTCTGCCCACCTCTCTGCCAGCACCTATCCCCTGGAAGTCCCCTCTAAGCCACCATGCTTAGAAGCCCAGACTGGCCCTGTGGAAACATGACATGGAAGGGCCCTTGCAGAGAAGAACGGGGGCCCCCAGCCCACAGCCAACATCAGCCTCCAGACACAGAGGAAAAGGGCCTTCCGATCACGCCAGCGCCTAGAGGCCAAGTCTTCCATCTGCGGTCACAGACATCAATCATGGAGCAGAGACGAGCCACCCTGCCATGCTCTGTCCACTTGCTGACCCACAGTATCCGTGAGCAGAATCTGTGGTTACTGCACATCCTACATTCTGGGGGTGGTGGTGGTGGTTATGCAGCCACAATAACCACAGCATCTGCTGCATCATAATTTTGCTCTTGACAAGGTCCCTCAGCGATCCGTATGCATGGTCAAAGCACGGCCCAACATAGCTCTCCACCTCTCCCAAAGCCCTTCATGCGTGTCCTGCACCACAGCAGATAATTATTTCCCTTACGAAAGGGGGGACCAAGCTGACCTCAAATTCAGCAAACTAGATACACCCTGACAGGCAGGCATTGAACTTGGCATTGCCACATGTGAAGCCAGAAGGGCAGCTGATGACCTTCCTGGAGCCAGCTAGCTCCCCAGGCTGCCACCCCACCCCAGACCCTTTGCTCAGCCACTTGGGAAATGACAGATTAGATTGAAAGCCAGCCCCACCAGCAGCTTCCCTCTGGCGGACAAAATGGCTCACGGGACCCTGACCACACAAATCAACGCTCTCACCTTTTCCCGTGGCCAAGCCACAGCTTGGTTCTGCTCTCACGGGCCTCCCTACAGAAACTAAGTTTTTTTGGCAGTGGCCCGCCTGGGAGCAATTACCACCCTAACAGGGACCTCTGAACAGACCAGGCAAAAGGAATAAGCCCTTCGAACGTTTGCAATTTATGAAACACCGTTCAGAGAAGCCATTTCAAAAACGCAGCTAAGAAAGTATCATAAAGAAGGACCGAGAATGTGGCACAGCCGAGGAGGGGGAAGGTTAAACAATCGCCCAGTGTGTGGCGGGTTTCTCTGGAAAGAAATCACCTTCCGGCTCCCCGGGAAAGACGTTCATCATCAGAATCAATTCATCAGCTGCCTGAGCGTTTCAGACATCTCACCGCGGGCACACGCACTCGTGTGGATAAGTCAAGTCACTTAGACAATCATAGCTACCATTTTTTGGTTGCAATCATGTGCCAGGCACTGGGCTTGGGGTTTTATATGCATGAGTTCATTTCATCCTGACAATATAGTGCCTAGGATATAGGTGGTATTATGATGATGATGATGATCAGAAATTGGAACCTATAGGAGCCTGAGAAGCACCCCTCCTCCACAATCCCTGGGAAGGGAAGCAAGATGCCAACTGAGATCCAGGATTTGTGGACATCTGACCACAAGAGAGAGGTGGCCACTGCACCTCGGGGAGAGGCAGTCCCAGGGAAATGGCTAATCGGAGAAAGCCCTGCTGCAGCAAGAGGCTCTGGAAGGGAGGCAAAGCCCAGTTATCCACGTTGGACCTCAGCAATGGCATGGCAGTTGCTATCCCACCTCTGGCTGAAAGAGCCTGGGGATTCTCAAGGCACCAAAGCAATCGGGCTGGCGAGGACGCTGCTCTGCCATGATCCTTGCAAGCAGGGCCATGTGGGCTGGCACACAGGGCTGGCCGGCCAGAGTGGGACTGGCAGGAATAGCTTCGGTGTATTCCGCCCCAGACGGCCAACGCAGGACTGTCCCTTTGCCCGGAAGGCAGGCCCCGCGGTGGAAACTGCCCTGCCTTGGTGTTAGAGGACAGAGCCGGGCCTGTATCCTCGGTCATCCTCGGTCAGCCGCTTCCTGGCATGTGACTCTGGGCAAATCACTTCCACTTTCTGAGCCTCAAACAAGACAAATGCTAGTGACCTTACAGAGTTATACTGCAAATCAGAAGTAGTTTTTTAAAGGCAGTGTTGTTTTGAATACTTATCTGCATTAAGTGCTCACTAGAGAGTCTCAGGCTACATCTTCACGAGGTTCCTAGAGATATTACTTCCCCAGTTTTACAAATGAGGAGACCCTCTGGGAGATAAAGTAACACAGCTGGAAATTCTGACTCCAAAGCATCTGCAATTGACTATGTTGTGGGCTGGAGCTGCCTGGGAACACCATCCCGGTGCCCTGCACACAGCAGGTGTAAGTGGCTGCTATTGTATTATGAGTTTCCCCCCAAATTAACATTTTCGTGCTGAGATACAGCTTTAGTCATAAATTCCTATTTAAATAATCTTAAAAGTTGAGCTAGGCCCATGCTCCCACGTGGAGATGGCAGACATCCCCTCATCTGGGCTGCAAGTCCCCACTTTCTGCCCTACGGCAGACACCGCTAAGCGACTCTTAGCATTAGCCAAGTATTCTTTCTTGCAGAGCCCAGCTGCAAGCACACAAGTGCAAACACTGGGGCAGCCACGCTAATTAAATGGCATTGGCATGCAAGATATAGACTACTTGCTATCCTTGGGAGTGGAAAGGGCCCTGGGTTTGGGGTTAGAGAAACGTGGACAAAGCCCTCCCCGAGGCAAATAGAAAGCGCTTTGCCGACCCAAGGCACTGTGACTTCTTCACCCGGCCACCCCATCAGCGGCAGCATGCAGAGGTGAGGCGCATCGCCTCTGAGTGACCTGCATTTGAATCTCTGCTTCTCTGCCAGCTAACAGTATGCTTTGGGGCAAGACGCTTAATCTCAATCTCAGGTTCTTTATCAGTAAAATAGGGACTGACCCAGGAGAAGAGGATTGAGATACAGCACCTGGACGGGGCTTGGCCCACGGTGAGTGGTCAAAAAATAGTTTGCTTTTGTGCCCTTGTGGTTATGCAGACATCAGGAATATCACCGAGGGCGTGTGTGGGCATGAACACACATGCCACAAACACAGAAAAAAACAGAAGCAAAGGAAATCGATTATTCACCCCTCCCTCACTGTCAGGGAGCAGTAAACTCAAGCTGCCTACAGGTGAAGGCCCTGTCCTCTGTTCCTACCCCAGTTTCCCTGAGAACCACGTTGTAAAATGTTGACCCCTCTAAGATCTATAAGAGCCACAGCATTGGCCAGAGACGGTGTGAGGGGAGGGAAGAGATGGGAAAGGGACTTCTGTGACTACCTGGGTTTTAATCTCAGCTCCCCCACTACTAGCTGTGTGACCTTGGACAAGTTACTTAACCTCTCTGGACTTCAGCTGCCCATCTCTAAAAGGGGGATAATGCTAGAGTCTCCCCACAGGGCTGCTGGGAGGATTAAATGACTCAATGCAGGCACAGCACTCGCTAAGCACCATGGGTGGCACAGAGAGTGCAGTCCCCGAATGCTGGCGATTACTGTTATTATTACTGCAAAGTAGAAATAACTGGAAAGACTGCTCTGCCCTAATTTACTTACTTCTATTGTTAGCGTTCCCTATCATTACCACTACGCTCTCACTGCCCGGTCTTCCGCCATTTTCACCTTGCTCTTCCTTAAACACATTTCGAAAGGCCAGAAGAAGCCTCCAAATTCTGAATCTAAAGGCAGAGTGTGCAGAAACGTTGGACAGGTGTTGCTAATGTGCTGACAGCAGAGACCGAGGCAGAGCAGGGAGGGCTGACTGCCCAGCTCTCAGGGGCCATCAGTCTGAGTTTCCATCACACAACTTCAGAGTTACAGAGCTAACAGGGCAGGTTCTGGAGCCAGATTCCCCATCCAGGCTCCACCACTTGCTTGCTGTGTGACCTTGAGCAAGTGATGACCTCTCTGAGCCTCAGTCTGTTCACCTTTCAATGAAGGATGGTACAGCATCTACCTCGGAGACTGCTTAGGGATTCAGTTAGGTGGAGCAGGAGCCCGGCCAAAAATAGTTACCCAGGGGATGCTGGTGGCCATCATTTCTCTTGCCAGTGCTCTGTCAGCACATCACCTGGGCACCAGGAATCTTCACTGCCTTCTGTCTCCCACTGCCACAGTCCCCATTCAACATAGTTTCTGTGCAGAGCACACAGCAGACACAAAGCTAGGTGCTGGGTCACACACACCTCTCTCTATAGATCCCCAGCACCCACCCAAATGTCTGCAGTGCTCCAACAACGAGAAAGACTCACTGGGCCCCGGGGTGCCCCGGGAGGGACACGGCCACCCCTCTGCCACCAGCAAACAGCTCTCCAAACCCCACTCGAGGAAGATGAAAAACTGGGCATGCCCAGGAGACACTCTGTGGTCCTTTCTTCTCCCACTTTCTTCTCTTTCTAGCAAAAGAGAGAACATTATAGATTTTAAATCACAATAGGAAAAATATGATAATACCAAGACCACGAAGATACACATTTGCTACACTTTTGAGCTTCTGCTTTCGAGGAGGCCCATCTCAATACTCTAAAGTGGCAACAACTTAGTCAGAATCTTATGAATCAGAGATGTTAGGTTTTGAACCGAGAAGGGAAGCGGCTTTCTAATAGGCTGATGCTAGAATCATACATAGAACAGAACAAACAAGGAGGATCCCAAGTCACTGCGGAGAGCAGGCCAGACCAAAAGAGAGCCGGAAGAACAGGTCACCTGCTGACAGCTGTCACATCCAGGGCCGGGTGGGGCAGAGGGGAAGGACCTCCCTGCAAACATGGGCCAGTGCATTGCTGCTCTTTTCTACAACTAGCAAGTACTATTTTTGTAATTGGAAAACACATTGAAGATTTTTTAAATGTATATTACACTCTGATAAGGTGGGCGGGTAACTGCCAGGATCCTTCCCTGTAAACTTGCTATTTTCTCTTTATAATTATGAAACACATTGGTAGAAATATTTTGAAATTATACCAAAAAAAGAAATCGTGTTTCTGCTCGAACTTATGCCCACGTTTGAGCATCCACTGGTGCATCTTGCCTGCAGAAATGATCACTGTGCCTCAGGTTCTAAGGGGCATTTTCTATGCCCATGCTCCTCCTGCATTTATTCATGGGAATTTTTCCTCAAGGAAGAGTTGTCTTTTCTCCCCCACCTATTTACTTATTCAGTTATGTATGTAATTACATTAGTATGGGCTCATGGCTACTTATTTTATTCTCCTTTGGCAACTAGAAGCACTTTTAGGTTTCTCTTATCTGAAGAGTAGTATTTAGAAACTCAGATCTGGGTGCTATGTGTACCTATTTTTATGGGGGTGTCCCTGCCTCCAGCCGCTCTCAATAGATAGAGGAACCACATGTGTGAACAGTAATGCACACATACACACATATCTCTGTTTCTGTATCTAACTTTGTGTGTATACATATACAGTATTTTTTTCCTTTTTCTGCAAACGAGTCCATACGGCTAGGGCTGACTGTAATCCAACACCACAGGCCTTATTCTGTCTCCTCCCCTTTTTTCACTTGTAATTTTTTTCCCAGTGAGAAACCTGGCTCTCATTATCTAAAACACAGTTGCTTATTTTTTATTTTTTCAACCGTAGTTGAAATAAAATAGTTTCAGATTTCCTGATCCATACCCTTTTGGGAAACAGAGAAACCGCCAGGGGAGCACAGTGTTTGCACACGGTTCCTGTCTTCGGCCTCACGGTATGAGCCGAGCCAGCGTTTCCCAGTTACGTAGATCAGCTGCTTTCTCCTCTAGCCCCTGGCAGTGCGGTTGGGGGAATCCTCTGTCTTCGTGTGTCTCATCTGCACTTCATCTTCCTACCCCCTCCCACAAACATGCACATCCTGGCTGAGTATTATATGCAGTAATTTACATGCAGTAAAACTCTGTAATGCACAGTTCTATGGGTTTTGACAAATCACATGATCATGTGTCCACCCCTACATTTCCAACACAAAACAGTTTCCCACATCTTTTGCACATTTTGAGTTCTTTTTTTTTTTTTTTTTTTGAGATAAGAGTCTCACTCTGTTGCCCGGGCTAGAGTGCCGTGGCGTCAGCCTAGCTCACAGCAACCTCAAACTCCTGGGCTCAAGCGATCCTCCTGCCTCAGCCTCCCGAGTAGCTGGGACTACAGGCATGTGCCACCATGCCCAGCTAATTGTTTTTTATATATTTTTAGTTGTCCAGCAAATTTCTTTCTAT